>SJYQ01096392.1:62589-157106 GCA_006410935.1 Redunca redunca | reverse complement strand
TGAAGAAGGCTGAGCGCTGAAGAATTGATGCTTTTGAACTGTGGTGTTGGAGAAGACTCTTGAGAGTCCCTTGGACTGCAAGGAGATCTAACCAGTCCATTCTGAAGGAAATCAGCCCTGGGATTTCTTTGGAAGGAATGATGCTAAAGCTGAAACTCCAGTACTTTGGCCACCTCATGCGAAGAGTAGACTCATTGGAAAAGACTCTGATGCTGGGAGGGATTGGGGGCAGGAGGAGAAGGGGACGACAGAGCATGAGATGGATGGATGGCATCACGGACTTGATGGACATGAGTCTGAGTGAACTCCGAGAGTTGGTGATGGACAGGGAGGCCTGGTGTGCTGTGATTCATGGGGTTGCAAAGAGTCGGACACAACTGAGTGACTGAACTGAACTGATACACATGTATATTTGATAAAACAAAATTCAATTTAAAAATAAGCAGAAGAACAAGCAAATTGAAAAAAACTGAGGGGATGTGCAAAAGTTATCATTTGAGCAGTGCATAAGAATGAGTCAATATAGTTAGAATTAGGTTCAACTTGAATGAAAACCCAAAATAAGAGTGGCTTATTCAAGACAGAAGCTTCTTTTATGAAGTAGAGATACTTCAAGTTATTTTTTCTTGCATGACCTACATTCCTAAGATTACACCATAGCCAGCCTGGCTGCTTCAACTCTATTTATCATGTATATATTCCTATATACATGAAGAATAAAGGGAAAGAAAGAGGTAAAGAGCATATGATAACCATATATCTATATCTATATCTATAGGCTTATAAACTTCAGAAATTTATTTGTCACAGTTCTGAAGGCTGGAGGTGTGAGATCCCTGTGCCAGCATCGTTTCATTCTTGTCACCGTCCTTTTCCAAGTTGTAGACTGCCAAATTTTTGATGATAACCATGATGCTTTTGAACTGTGGTGTTGGAGAAGACTCTTGAGAGTCCCTTGGACTGCAAGGAGATCCAACCAGTCCATTCTGAAGGAGATCAGCCCTGGGATTTCTTTGGACGGAATGATGCTAAAGCTGAAACTCCAGTACTTTGGCCACCTCATGCGAAGAGTTGACTCATTGGAAAAGACTTTGATGCTGGGAGGGATTGGGGGCAGGAAGAGAAGTGGACGACAGAGCATGAGATGGCTGGATGGCATCACGGACTCGATGGATGTGAGTCTGAGTGAACTCCGGGAATTGGTGATGGACAGAGAGGCCTGGCGTGCTGCAATACATGGGGTCACAAAGAGTTGGACACGACTGAGCGACTGAACTGAACTGAACTGATATTTTAAGGAAAGTGTTTTTATTTTCTACTGAAGCATAACAAACCAACTCAAAACTTGGTGGCTTAACACAGCAATAATTTATTAAGTTATTCTTCATCATGATTTTGTGAGTAGACTACCACAGTTCTGCCTCACCTGCTCTTGGCCAGCATTCAGGGACAAATGATAGATCCAAGGTGATGTCAACCACTGGCTTTTATCTAGAAGCTCACTGGGGCTATTGCCTGAAGCCTCAATTCTCCTTCATGAGGATTTTTCCTCACAGCTGCTTGGGGTCCCTCACAGCATGGAAGTTGCATTCAAACTGTATCATTCCAGGGACTTCCCTGGTGGTCCAGTGGTTGTGGTTAAGAATTCATTTTCCAATGCAAGGAACACAGGTTCAATTCCTCGTTGGGGAACTAAGATCCTACAAGCTGTAGTAGGGCAACTAAGCCCACACACAATAACTACTGAGCCCGCACGGCACAACTAGAGAGAAACCTGCTTACAACATTGAAAGGCCCCACATGTCACAACTAAGATATGATGCAGCCAGATAAATAAATTTTTTTTGGAAAATGAATAGCACTTTAAAAAAATATCACTCCAAGCATGGATATCCAAAGAGGAAGAAAATGAAAGCTCCAATCCTCTTAAAGCCTAAGTTTTGAGGTGCCTGAATGTCCATTCTCTGCATTCTACTGGTCAAAGCAGTCACAGGACAAGCCCAAAGAAGGGGGTGGTAGTGGACACATTCCACCTCTTGATGTGAAGAGTGGTATATACAGGAGGGGAAGAATTATTGGGGGCCATCTTTGGAGGTTAACAACCACAGAAATTTCCTGTAAGTTGCCATATGCTTCTGCTTACCTCCTATCACCCAGAACTGTTATATGACCATTCTTAGCTACAAGGGAGGTTGGAAACTCTAGTTTTTAAACTGAGCATTAATGTCGCTGTATGAAAACTGAGGGTTCAACTTCGATGGAAGAATGATGAACTAATACAGAGTTGAAATGAGTCATCAAAGAATGAATGGTCTAAGGTGAACCAGGAACCAGGATACAAAAATCACTTGATTTTTGGTCATTATATGTGATTCATACTTGGTGTATAGCTATATTATAAAAATCCAATTTGATAGTTTCTCTTTTTGTTAATAGGTAAATTAACCTCTGACAAACCTAGACAGCATATTAAAATGCAGAGGCATTACTTTGTCAACAAAGGTCCATCTAGTCAAAGCTATGGTTTTTCCAGTAGTCATGTATGGATGTGAGAGTTGGACCATAAAGAAGGCTGAGTGCTGAAGAATTGATGCTTTTGAACTGTGCTGTTGGAGAAGACTCTTGAGAGTCCCTTGGACTGCAAGGAGATCCAACCAGTCAATCCTAAAAGAAATCAGTCCTGAATATTCATTGGAAGGACTGATGCTGAAATTGAAGCTCCAGTACTTTGGCCATCTGATGTGAGGAGCCAACTTATTAGAAAAGACCCTGATGCTGGGAAAGATTGAAGGCAGGAGGAGAAAGGGACGACAGAGGACGAGATAGTTGGATGACATCACTGACTCAATGGACATAAGTTTGAGCAAGCTCCAGGAGATGGTGAAGGACAGGGAAGCCTGGCGTGCTGCAGTCCATGGGGTCACAAAGAGTCAGCACAATTGAGAGACTGAACAACAAATTAACCTTTATAGTAGGTTGAAAGGTGACTTCCCAAAAGACATGACCACTTCCTGACCCTCACAGTCTGTGAATGTGACCTCATTTGGACAAAGGATCTTTGCAGATATAAACAAGTCTAGAGTCTTGAGATGAGACCAACTAGGATTATCCAGAGGCACTCTAAACCTGATGACAAGTGTCTTTATAAGAGACATACAGGGGAGAGGCACAGAGAAAAGAGAAGGTCATGTGAAGGAGGCAGAAGTTGGAGTTATGTAGCCACAAGCCAAAGGAACTCCTAAAGCCACAAGAAGCTCAAGATGCAAGGAAGCTTTCTCTCCTAGACACTTCAGAAGGAGCACGGCCCAACTGATACCTTGATTGTGGACTTCTGGCCTCAAGAACCCAGAGAGAATAAACTTCAATCGTTTTAACTTACTGAGTTTGTGGTAATTTGTTATGGCATAACAAATAAGACTTTCTATATTCCTTTATTCCCTCTGTGCTGATTGTATTTCTCTTCTTCTAATGGTTGCCCCTTGATGTGTTCAGTTCAGTTCAGTTCAGTCGCTCAGTCGTGTCTGACTCTATGCGACACCATGAATTGCAGCACGCCAGGCCTCCCTGTCCATCACCAACTCCTGGAGTTCACTCAGACTCACGTCCATCGAGTCAGTGATGCCATCCAGCCATCTCATCCTTGGTTGTTCCCTTCTTCTCCTGCCCCCAATCCCTCCCAGCATCAAAGTCTTTTCCAATGAGTCAACTCTTCGCATGAGGTGGCCAAAGTACTGGAGTTTCAGCTTTAGCATCATTCCGTCCAAAGAAATCCCAGGGCTGATCTCCTTCAGAATGGACTGGCTGGATCTCCTTGCAGAACAAGGGACTCTCAAAAGTCTTCTCCAACACCACAGTTCAAAAGCATCAATTCTTTGGCGCTCAGCCTTCTTCACAGTCCAACTCTCACATCCATACATGACTACTTAGCAAATATATTTAATCAATTTTCTTAGAAAAATCCCAGAGTCACAAATAAAACAAGAATCTTAACATGCTAACCACCCATTGAATGTAACCCCACCTAATATTGATTCCCATAATGTTTCATTTTTCCATTCACAGAATGTTAATGATTTTTGTAGTCTAGAGTTAATTAAGTTTATCCACACATTTATTGGAGATCCAACCAGTCCATTCTGAAGGACATTAGCCCTGGGATTTCTTTGGATGGAATGATGCTAAAGCTGAAACTCCAGTACTTTGGCCACCTCATGCGAAGAGTTGATTCATTGGAAAAGACTCTGATGCGGGGAGGGATTGGGGGCAGGAGGAGAAGGGGACGACCCAGAATGAGATAGCTGGATGGCATCATGGGCATGATAGACGTGAGTCTGAGTGAACTCCGCTAGTTGGTGATGGACAGGGAGGCCTGGCGTGCTGCAGTTCATAGGGTTGCAAAGAGTCGGACACGACTGAGTGACTGAACTGAACTGATGTTCATCATTGTTTCTTGAATCCCACAGCTTTCTTCTTGATTGGTAGCTCAGCTGTTAAAGAAACCACCTGAAATGCAGGACACCCTGCTTCAATTAGCGGGTGGGGAAGCTCCCCTGGAGAAGGGATAGGCTACCCACTCCAGTATCCTTGGGCTTCCCTGGTGGCGCAGACTGTGAAGAATCTGCATGCATTGCAGGAGACCTGGGTTCAATCCTTAGGTTGGGAAGATCCCCTGAAGGAGGGCATGGCAACCCACTCCAGTATTCTTGCCTGAAAAATCCCATGGTGGTCTATAGTCCAGGGGCTACAAAGAGTTGGACACGACTGAGTGACTAAGGACAGCACAGACAAAGAACATATTTAATGGGTAACACACTGCAATGCGAAGTCAAGTGGGCCTTAGAAAGCATCACTATGAACAAAGGTAGCGGAGGTGATGGAATTTCAGTTGAGCTATTTCAAATCCAAAAGATGATGCTGTGAAAGTGCTGCATTCAATATGCCAGCAAATTTGGAAAACTCAGCAGTGGCCACAGGACTGGAAAAGGTCAGTTTTCATTCCAATTCCAAAGAAAGGCAATGCCAAAGAATGCTCAGACTACCACACAATTGCATTGATCTAACACGCTAGTAAAGTAATGCTCAAAATTCTCCAAGCCAGGCTTCAGCAATACATGAACCGTGAACTTCCTGATGTTCAAGCTGGTTTTAGAAAAGGCAGAGGAACCAGAGATCAAATTGCCAACATCCACTGGATCATGGAAAAAGTAAGAGAGTTCCAGAAAAACATCTATTTCTGCTTTATTGACTATGCCAAAGCCTTTGACTGTGTGGATCACAATCAACTGTGGAAAATTCTGAAAGAGATAGGAATATCAGACCACCTGACCTGCCTCTTGAGAAACCTGTATGCAGGTCAGGAAGCAAAAGTTAGAACTGGACATGGAACAACAGACTGGTTCCAAATAGGAAAAGGAGTACATCAAGGCTGTATATTGTCACCCTGCTTATTTAACTTATATACAGAGTACATTATGAGAGACACTGGGCTGGAAGAAGCACAAGCTGGAATCAAGATTGCTGGGAAAAATATCAATAACTTCAGATATGCAGATGACACCACCCTTATGGCAGAAAGTGAAGAGGACCTAAAATGCCTCTTGCTGAAAGTCAAAGAGGAGAGTGAAAAAGTTGGCTTAAAGCTCAACATTCAGAAAACTAAGATCAAGGCATCTGGTCCCATCACTTCATGGGAAATAGATGGGGAAACAGTGGAAACAGTGTCAGACTTTATTCTTTTGGGCTCCAAAATCACTGCAGATGGTGCTTGCAGCCATGATATTAAAAGACGCTTACTCCTTGGAAGGAAAGTTATGACCAACCTAGATAGCATATTGAAAAGCAGAGACATTACTTTGCCAACAAAGGTCTGTCTAGTCAAGGCTATGGTTTTTCCTGTGGTCATGTATGGATGTGAGAGTTAGACTGTGAAGAAAGCTGAGCACTGAAGAATTGATGCTTTTGAACTGTGGTGTTGGAGAAGACTCTTGAGAGTCCCTTGGACTGCAAGGAGATCCAACCAGTCCATCCTAAAGGCCATCAGTCGTGGGTGTTCTTTGGAAGGACTGATACTAAAGCTGAAACTCCAGTACTTTGGCCACCTCAGGCAAAGAGTTGACTCATTGGAAAAGACTCTGATGTTGGGAGCGATTGGGGGCAGGAGGAGAAGGGGATGACAGAGGATGAGATGGCTGGATGGCATCACCGACTCGATGGACATGAGTTTGGGTGAATTCCAGGAGTTGGTGATGGACAGGGGGGGCTGGCGTGCTGTGATTCATGGGGTCATACAGAGTTGGACACAACTGAGTGAAATAACTAACTAACTAACTAACACTTAGTATTTGTATGTTGGAAAATGTCTGTTTTGCCATCATTCTCTATGACACCCTCCCCTTTCTTTACTCTCTTGCCAGCCAGACTAGTGGTTCTATCCTATTGTCTTGGTCCTGAATCAGGTCTTATTTAGCAATGCAGGGTTCCTACCCCATGGTGATATTGAAGCAATGGCAAATATGCTGCCAAGCTGTTGGTGGAAAGCTTGGTTTAATTCCTGGTCATAAGCTGTGCCTGCCCAGGACCACAGCTTCATGTAAGCCTTGTAAGGCAGCAGTTGGCAATTATTTTTCAGTCTCGTGACACAGATGGGGGAGCCCTGGTACAGCCTCTGGTTTCTGGTGATGACCTTGTCTACATATGATTACGTTTAGACCCAGGTAACCCTGCAAAGGATAAACTCTCAGCTGCCATGGCAGGTTCTGAGTCCAGTTTGCCAGTTTCTGTAGCTGAGGTTTGCATTTCATGTCACTGTCCTGTTTCCCATTGCAAAGACATATTTGATTTGTCTTTGAATCTGGCTATGTTTGTTTAATTTTTGGTTTGAGTAGTTTGTCCATTGTTGCTATCTCTGGGGGAAAAAAAAGAAGTACCTCAATGCATAAATTTATAGAACAGTATTCTTTAATTTTCCAGAAGAAAATTTAAAACATTGCAGTTCCTTAAAATTTTAGTTCAATTCCCCCTGGGAAACCATGTGGGCCTTTTTTTTTTTTTTTTTTTGGTGAAAGCTGACTAAATCTTTAANGTATATAAATAAATACAAATGTAAGGTCTGCATTGTGCAATTTGCCCTTTATTCTAAATTGCCTTTATTTACTCCCATTTAATACTTTTTGCCTGAGTCTTATTGTGATCATTTGTTCCCTTTTGCCCCTTTTCAGTTTCTACCTCCCATCTTCAGCCTTAAGCAACCACTGATCTACTTTCTGTCACTACAGATTAGATTTGACTTTCCTCAAGTCTCATCAGAATGGAATTATATAGTACATAGTCTTTTTCTGTCTGGCTTCTTACACTTAGTATAATGTTTTTTATACTGACCCACTCTGTTGCATATACAATAGGTTTGTTCCTTTTTAATTCTGAATAGTACTCTATTACATAAAAATAGCACATTTTGTTTAGCCAGTCACCAGTTTGGGCAAGTATGAGTACAACTTGTACAAACATT
Source organism: Redunca redunca (assembly GCA_006410935.1). Classification (NCBI taxonomy): domain Eukaryota; kingdom Metazoa; phylum Chordata; class Mammalia; order Artiodactyla; family Bovidae; genus Redunca; species Redunca redunca. Next base: position 149,599 of record SJYQ01096392.1, on the reverse strand, counting down.
CACAATAAGTCTTTGTGTATGTATATGCTTTCATATCTCTTGGGGAAACACCTAGAAATTAAATTGTCGGGCCATAGGATTGGTGCATGTTTAACTTATGAGAAAACTGTCAAATAGTTTCCCAAAGCATGTGTAGCACGGGGCAGTCCCATCAGTATGAGAGTTCCAGTGTCTCCACATCTTCAGATCATCACTTGACATTGTCAAATTTAAACATTCTTAGTCATCCTAATGGCTTATTGGTATTTCATTGTGTTTTCTCTAATTCTTTAAAATTTTAGCACTCAATATTGTTTCATTTATTGTTATATTGCCATAAATAGATTAAACATCAGTTTAGATCATTCTAATTACAATCCTAAGGAACTCTTACTTTCTACAATGCTTTTCCCAAAAAACTTTTTATTTAGAAAAATTTAAACTTACAGGACAGTTGTGAAGGTCACAGAGAGAGTTCACATAAACCCCACATTCCATTTTCCCTTGTTAACATCTCACACTGGTATAATAGACTTGTTAACTAATGAACCAATATTGACTCATGATTATTAACTAAAGTCAGCCCTTTATCCACATTTATCTTCAGTGTTGATCTAATGTCCTGTTCTTATTTCAGAATCCCATCCAAAATACACATTACATTTGGTAATCATGTCTCCTTAGGGTCCTCCTGGCTCCCTCTTGCCCCTCCATCTCCAACAGTGAGAAATCTGGCTCTCACCATATACCATCATTTTCTTAACTGTTCAATTCCAGTATTGTATAGTGGCACTGGATTTGTTAACCCATACCCCAAAGGAAACAACTTTATCAGCTAGAGGACAGGGCCTAGGTCTTACAGACCACTGATTTCCAAAGTAACTTGAGACAGTACCTTTCCTACCCACTCCCTTCAATAAAGTTGCTTCATTCATCTGTAAAGGAGATTGTTTAGTCACATTTATACCCCATCTAACCTCATAAATAATGTTTTAACTTTGCAAACATTAAGGTTCACACTTTATGCTACAAAGTTCTATGTATTTTGACAAGTGCCTAATGTCAATGTATTCACAATTACAGTATCACATATAATAATTTATCCACCCTAAAAATATCTGTGCTTCATATCCCCTATTCCACTTCTTTCTTTATCTCCAATCACCTGACAATCAATAATATTTTTTCCAGCTCATTTTTACAAAGTTTTGCCTTTTCCAGATAATCTCACTTAGCAATATAAAATTAAGATTAAACCGTATCTTTTAGTGGCTTGATTGCTTGTTTGTATTGCAAAATAATATCCCATTGTATGTATGTACCACAGTTTGATTTGAAGGACATCTTGATTGCTTCCCTTCTTCTGGGAATTATGAATAAAGCTGCTATAAACATGCCTATGCAGACTTTCCTTTGTGCATAAGTTTTCAAATCAGTTGGATAAATTCTTAGCCTCATGATTGCTAGATTATATGGTAAGGCAATGTATACTTTTGTTAGAAACTGCCAAACTGTCATCCAATGTGGCTGTCCATTTTGCATTTTTACCAGCAATGAATGAGAAGTCCTCCCTCTCCACATCCTCACCAGCAATTTGTAGTGTCAGTCTTTTTTTGGGCTTTGCCATTCCATATGTATGTGGTGGCATCTCATTGTTTTAATTTGAAATCTCTAATGACAAGTGATCTTTTTAAAACTTTGATCACTTCTGTTTAATATAAAGGGTCCTAGATGAGCTCTCACAGATGTAACCATTATACTGACCTTTCAGTATAATGGGTTCCACTGAGTACAATTCAAAAACAACTCTTTCTCCCACTGTCCCCTTAGATATGCCTGTGGGCTCATTCTTTCCCCAGCTCTGGATGAAATCTCAGGCAGGATTAATAACTTCCTGTCTAGAATTATATATTAAACTTTGAAAATTCAAATGCCATAAAATGTACCCTCTTAAAGTATACAATTCAGTGGTTTCTAATATATTCACAAAGTTTTACAATGAATCACAACTAATTCCAGAACATTTTCATCACTTCAAAAAGAAAATCCCTACCCATAGCTGTCACTCTCCACTTTCTTCTCCCCCTAGTCCCTGGCAAACACTAATCAACATTCTATCTCTATGGATTAGCCTATTCTGGATATTTTATTTAAATTGGGTCATACGATACATGGCCTTTTGTGGCGTGCTGCAATTCATGGGGTCGCAAAGAGTTGGACATGACTGAGCGACTGAACTGAACTGAACTTATTTCTTTTGTGGCTGAACAATATTCCATTGTCTGGATATATACCATATTTTGTTTGTCCATTCATCAGTTGATGTACGTTTGTGTTGTTCAGAATTCTTAGTTATTATTAATAATGCTGCTAGGAACATTCACAGACAAGTTTCTGTGTGGTTACATTTTCAGTTCTTTTGGGTGTATACCTAGGAGCAGAATTGTTGGGTCTTTGAATATTCAGGGTTGATTTCCTTTAGGATTAACTGATTTGATCCCCTTACAGTCCAAGGGACTCTCAAGAATCTTTTCCAGCACCACAGTTCAAAAGCATCGATTTCTTCAGCACTCAGACTTCAGACTTTTTTTTAATTGGAAGTTAATTATTTTATAATATTGTGATGGTTTTTGCCATACATCAGTATGAATTGGCCATAGGTAGACCACCTGACCTGCCTCTTGAGAAACCTGTATGCAGGTCAGGAAGCAACAGAACTGGACATGGAACAACAGACTGGTCCCAAGTAGGAAAAGGAGTACGTCAAGGCTGTATATTGTCACCCTGTCTATTTAACTTACATGCAGAGTACATCATGAGAAATGCTTGGCTGGAAGAAGCACAAGCTGGAATCAAGATTGCTGGGAGAAATATCAAAAAACTCAGATATGCAGATGACAGCACCCTTATGGCAGAAAGTGAAGAGGACCTAAAAAGCCTCTTGATGAACATGAAAGAGGAGAGTTAAAAAGCTGGCTTAAAGCTCAACATTCAGAAAACGAAGATCATGGCATCTGGTCCCATCACTTCGTGGCAAATAGATGGGGAAACAGTGGAAACAGTGTCAGACTTTATTTTTTGGGCTCCAAAATCACTACAGATGGTGACTGCAGCCATGAAATTAAAAGACGCTTATTCCTTGGAAGGAAAGTTATGACCAACCTAGAGAGCATATTCAAAAGCAGAGACATTACTTCACCAACAAAGGTCTGTCTAGTCAAGGCTATGGTTTTCCCAGTGGTCATGTATGGGTGTGAGAGCTGGACTGTGAAGAAGGCTGAGCGCCGAAGAATTGATGCTTTTGAACTGTGGTGTTGGAGAAGACTCTTGAGAGTCCCTTGGACTGCAAGGAGATCCAACCAGTCCATTCTGAAGGAGATCAGCCCTGGGATTTCTTTGGACGGAATGATGCTAAAGCTGAAACTCCAGTACTTTGGCCACCTCATGTGAAGAGATGACTCATTGGAAAAGACTGATGCTGGGAGGGATTGGGGGCAGGAGGAGAAGGGGATGACAGAGGATGAGATGGCTGGATGGCATCACCGACTCGATGGACGTGAATTTGAGTGAATTCTGGGAGATGATGATGGACAGGGACGCCTGGCATGCTGCGATTCATGGGGTTGCAAAAAGTCGGACATGACTGAGTGACTGAACTGAAGTGAACTGAACTGATACGTGCGTCCCCTCCGTCCAGAACCCCCTTCCCACCTCCCTCACCACCCTATTCCTCTATGTTGTCCCAGAGCACTGGCTTTAGGTGCCCTGCATCATACACCAAACTTGCACTGGTCATCTGTTTTACATATTTAACATATATATTTCAATGCTATTCTCTCACATCATCCCATCCTCTCCTTCTCCCACTGAGCAGTGCTTTTGAGAATGTGTTTGGCAATGCTTTTTTACTTTTAAGTTCTTTATTTTTGGCTGTGCTGGGTCTTTGTTGCTGTGAGGGTCTTTTCTCTGGTTGTGGAGAACAGGGGCTACTCTAGTTGCCGTGCACGGGCTCCTCACTGCAGTGGCTTCTCTTCTTGCAGAGCATGAGCTCTAGGGCACATGGGCTTCCGCATCTGTAGCTCCCAGGCTCTAGTACACAGGCTCAGTAGTGGTGGCGCAGGGGCTTAATTGCTCCATGGCATGTGGGATCTTCCCAGATCAGGGATCGAGCCCATGTCCCCTGCACTGGCAGGCAGACTGCTTTCTCTAACCACTGAACCACCATGGAAGCCCTTGGCAATGCTTTTGATGGAAGCTTCCTGCAATTTTTTTTGACCTGGGTAATGCCTTTCATATGCCTAGGCTCCTATATCTCAATTCTTAATCATGGGCATCTACCAATGCAATAGAGACTACCAATTATTTCCCAATATCAGTGTTACCCTTTTTACTCAGGATCCTCAACTAGTTAAGCACATGAAATCTTGGAATAGTATCATTTTCCAGCCTGCCTTGTAGCTGTCTGTGGCCTATAACCATGTTCGATCCAATGATTTGTAAATGAAAGTCATATTTGCAATTTCTGGGAATTGTCCTCAAATGCAAAAATGCTGCTTTTCTCCTTTATTCCAGCTGTCTGTAATGCAGACGTAATGGATGGAGCCAGAATAGCCATGTTGGGTCCTTTGGTGCAAGCCATGTATTGAGTATAGCAAGGCAACAAGACAGAAGTATTCTGGATCCCTGATGATTTTGGAACCACCATATCGGCCCTCATTTGCTTATACTTACTTGATAGAAATTAACTTCCTTTTTGTTTAAGTGCTGCCATTGTTAATTTGTCCTCACTTGCAGCAAAACAAATTTTACCTAATGCTTTCCTACTCTGACTCTCTTGGAGCTGCATCAACTCTTAAAAAAACTTTTTTAAATTAATTAATTTATTTTTGGTTTTCGTTGCTGCTGCTGCTGCTAAGTCACTTCAGTCGTGTCAGACTCTGTCCGACCCCATAGACGGCAGCCCACTAGGCTCCCCCATCCATGGGGTTCTCCAGGCAAGAACACTGGAGTGGGTTGCCATTTCCTTCTCCAATGCATGAAAGTGAAAAGTGAAAGTGAAGTCACTCAGTCATGTCCAACTCCTAGTGACCCTATGGACTGCAGCCTACCAGACTCCTCCGTCATGGAATTTTCCAGGCAAGAGTACTGGAGTGGGTTTGCTGCTTGGGCTTTTCTCTAGTTGTGGCTAGTGGGGGTTACTCTTCATTGCAGTGCATGGGCTTTTCATTGCAATGGGTTCTCTTGTTGCAAAGCTTGGGCTCTAGGGTGCCCAGGCTTCAGTAGTGTGGGCTCAATAGTTGCAGTTCCCAGACTCTAGAGTACGGGGTCAATAGTAGTGATGCACAGGCTTAGTTGCCCTGCAGCTTCTGGGATCTTCCCCAGCCAACAATCGAACCACGTCTCCTGCACTGGCAGGTGGATTCTTTACCACTGAGCCACCAGGGAAGCCCCTGCATCAGTTCTAGAAACAGTCCTCATATCTGCCATCCCTGTGACAGTATCACTAGGCAGTCTTTTTCCTGTGGGTCCATTCAGCGCTTGGGAAAACTCACCATTTCCTTGTCCTTGTCATCAGTGAAAGTACAGAGCCCTGCCCCTCTCCTCTGCTCCCTCAGCCTCATGGCCACAGTCTCTCACTTTTTGCTTTCTTGGGCATGTATCAGGATTGGACCTCTGTGGAGCCTCCAAACTGTCCCCTTGGTGCCTCTCTTTGGGGTTGACAGGAGGGAGGAACCCCCCCATCTCACTGGCTTTCATAGGTGAGGGGAAGGGGAAATGCCTCAACAATCCAGTTCCTCTCTCCAAAGAAACCCTCTCCCTCTGGCCTCTTCCACCCCTTCCTTCTGTAGGCTAGACATGGATGATTCCTGCTGCTGCTGGAATGGTTTCATAATCTCAGTATATTCTGTGGAGAGGGTCTAGCACCTTGACTTAGGAAATGAGGACACATCATTGCTCTTGCCTTTTGGGTCACAAAATACCCAATTTTAACTTCTGTTTACACCAAACATCATCTTTGGTATCTTTTTTCTTGAGGCCTCTCTTCCTGTTGGCCAGGTAAGAATGATTGCAAAAAGCATTCTTTCTTTACATGAACAAAGGTTTTATGGTCACAAACACCTTTGAGAATTGTATGAATGTTGGGACTCAGCCTCACTCCTCACCACCACGAGCTGTTCCAAGGACTCTTATACTATGTTATGCTTCAGGCAGTAGTTCTCAAAATGGGGTCTACTAACTGGTTGACCTTAGTCACCTATCCAATGGTCCATGCGTGTAGCTAGTAAGTGGCAGAACTGGGTTTCGAATCAAGGTCCTCTGGCCTCCTGAAGCTTTACTCTGCAGTTCCTCCTCAACTGCCCTCAGCACAGGTCATTCTACCTGAAACCAACCTCACTATTAAGATTATGCTTGAAGGGACTGGCAGGCTACAGTCCATGCAGCTGCAAAGAGTCAGACATGACTTAGCAACTGAGAATGAATGCAGTTTCTTGGCATGCATGAAGGACTTTCTTGATGGTCCAGTGGTTAAGACTCCATACTTCCAATGCAGGGGGGCATGGGTTCAATCCCTAGTCAGGAACTAAGATCCCACAAGCCACAGGATGCAGTCAAAAAGAAAAAGATTATCTTCTGAAAAAGAGTGGTGTGATCATCCGGCAGCTTTCCTTTCTTAAATGACCTGAAGGGTGTAGATATTATCAGTGATGCACAACATGGACCAGTCCTTGTGTGGATGTGCACACAGCTGGATAAAACCTCTAACATCACAGATCATGGTCCTGCTCACAGTGTATCGCAGTACAGAGACAAACATGTACTGCATATTGAAAGTGGGTTTTCTTATTAGTGAAAACTGACACGAGAAACAAGATGTTTTACCCACTTGATTAATTGTTAGTTCTATCTGAGGTGGTGTGGATAGGATAAGGTATGCAGGGACTAGAAGTGACAAAAAGGTTAAGAGAAATGTATTCTAACAAGGAGCTGCCCATAAAAGCCAACACACAGCACCGGAATTACAGAAAACAGTCAGTGTAATAATAAGCTTCTGAATCTGGACTCAGTATTGAGGGAAATAGTGAAAACTGAATAGGGCCCAATCTCAGGACCCATATGAAATATAAGCCCAGTTCAGTTCAGTTCAGTTCAGTTACTCAGTCGCGTCCAACTCTTTGCAACCTCATGAACCACAGCACACCAGGCCTCTCTGTCCATCACCAACTCCCAGAGCCCACCCAAACCTATGTCCATTGAGTCGGTGATGCCATCCAACTATCTCATCCTCCGTCATCCCCTTCTCCTCCTGCCTTCAATTTTCCCCAGCATCAGGGTCTTTTCAAATGAGTCAGCTCTTCGCATCAGGTGGCCAAAGTATTGGAGTTTCAGCTTCAACATCAGTCCTTCCAATGAACACCTAGGACTGATCTCCTTTAGGATGGACTGGTTGGATCTCCTTGCAGTCCAAGGGTCTTCTCCACACCATAGTTCAAAAGCATCAACTCTTCGGTGCTCAGCTTTCTTCGTAGTCCAACTCTCACATCCATACATGACCACAGGGAAAACCATAGCCTTGACGAGACAGAGCTTTGTTGGCGAGGTAATGTCTCTGCTTTTCAATATGCTGTCTAGGTTGGTCATAACTTTCCTTCCAAGGAGTAAGCATCTTTTAATTTCATGCAATCACCATCTGCAGTGATTTTGGAGCCCCCAAAAAATAAAGTCTGACACTGTTTCCACTGTTTCCCTATCTATTTCCCATGAAGTGATGGGACCAGATGCCATGATCTTCGTTTTCTGAATGTTGAGCTTTAAGCCAACTTTTTCACTCTCCTCTTTCACTTTCATCAAGAGGCTCTTTATTCACTTTCTGCCAAAAGGATGGTGTCATCTGCCTGTCTGAGGTTATTATATTTCTCCCGGCAATCTTGATTCCAGCTTGTGTTTCTTCCAGCCAAGCATTTCTCATGATGTACTCTGCATAGAAGTTAAATAAGCAGGGTGACAATATACAGCCTTGAGGTACTCCTTTCCCTATTTGGAACCAGTCTGTTGTTCCATGTCCAGTTCTAACTGTTGCTTCCTGACCTGCATATAGGTTTCTCAAGAGGCAGGTCAGGTGGTCTGGTATTCCCATCTCATTCAGAATTTTCCACAGTTTATTGTGATCCACAGTCAAAGGCTTTGGCATAGTCAATAAAGCAGAAAGAGATGTTTTTCTGGAACTCCCTAGCTTTTTTGATGATCCAGCGGATGTTGGCAATTTGATCTCTGGTTCCTCTGCCTTTTCTAAAACCAGCTTGAATATCTGGAAGTTCACGGTTCACGTATTGCTGAAGCCTGGCTTGGAGAATTTTGAGCATTACTTTACCAGCGTGTGAGATGAGTGCAATTGTGTGGTAGTATGAGCATTTTTTGGCTCTTTCCACAGTGAAGTGTGCTGGCTGTGGAAGTGAAAGTGTTCATACAAATTGCCTCTTCTCTGTTAATTTGATCTTTAATTATACAAATAGTACCTGATTACAGAAAACCAAAAAGGACAGATAAAGCTAAAGACCCCTGAGAACCATTCCTGATCCTACCTCTTGCCCTGGGAGTAATTACTATCATGAGTTTTTAAAGTGAGGGATGAGATAAAACATTTTTTACGATGCTGACAAAGCCAATAAGGACTGTTTTGATGAATTACAGGTGTCTTGCTCAAGGGCACCTCAGTGAAACAGGAACTACTTTTGTGCAGCCAGAGCCTATCTTTTCAGGGCTAGGATTCCGTGAGATTTTCTAGGAGGAGCCGGTATCAAGACTTCTTAAGAAGGACAAACTGGTGCAGATGACTTAAATGCTAAGTGTGAATCTTTTCCAATCCCCGCCCCCACTTTGTTTTGGCTGTGCTGGGTCTTTGTTGATATGCATGGCCTTTCTCTAGTTGCAGGGAGCAGGGACTGTTCTCTAGTTGCCCTGTGTGGGCACTGGAGTGGCTTCTGTTGTTGCAGAGCATGGGCTCTAGGTGGGCTTCAGTAGTGGCAGCATGTGGGCTCAGTAGTTGTGGCACATAGACTCAGTTGGCATATGGGATCTTCCTGAACCAGGGATAGAACCCATGTGCCCTGCAGGGCAGGCGAATTCTTAACCACTGGACCACCAGGGAAGTCCCTTTTATTTTTCTTTACTCGTCAGAATAAATCAGGGCATCTTTACATGAAAAGAAAAAAGCACATTCCAGGACTTCCCTGGCAGTGTGGTGGTGGAGACTCTGCATTTCCAGTACCTCCACTACAGGGGCATGGGTCTGATCCCTGGTAGATCCTACATGCCATGCACAAAACAAACAAACAAACAAACACAAAAAACCACATCCCAGTGCTGCAATGGAAAGGAAATATTTTCAAGGGCGAAATCCTAAGATTGCCACAAAGGGTGCACTTATCACTACATCCCAAGTTGAAACAGTGACTCTTCCAGCTGTTGGGCAGGAAACATTTGGAAGCTAGTCTCACACAGTGCTAAAAGGAGGCTGAAAGGAGAAAGCCTCCAGTGTATACTGTTACACTGTTGGTTCCCGGTTATGCCTCCTAGGGTGCATACACTTTGTGGTCCTTCCCACATTAACTTGGCTATGTGACTTGTTTTGACCAACAGGATATGAACAAATAAGCTGTCTTTGAGAAGTACCTGGGCTGTCCCTTTGGAAGTCTCAGCCTTGGAGCCCATCTGCCTTTGTAAACTGTCTGGACACTTGCTGGGAAGCCACATGGTGGGAAAGGCTATCAGCCATTCCAAACACTCCAGCTGAGGCTCCAGACATGTGAGTGAGGCCTTCCTGGACCAGACAGAGCTGAACACAGTCTAGAGATGCCTGCTGACATGGCAGGGAGCTGAAGAGCCACCTGGCTGAGCCCTGCACACATCGCTGACCCACAGAATCATGAGAAATAAACTGTTGCTTTAAGCTGCTGAGTTCTGAGGTGGTTCAAGGTGACAACAGAAACACTTCCCACAATGAATATCAGAACTACCTATCAGAACCACTTAGGACTTGTGAGTTAGGATTCTCTAATTGTGTAAAAAGTAGTTGAGAAAAAAAAACAAGACTGATGGAAACCCTCACCTAGGCCTCTAGCCATTCACCATCAAGCCGCGTATAAAACCTGGGTAAAAAAAAAAAAGGCAAATATCATCTCTTTCACAGATTTAAAGTGGAAATAATTTTAAAATATTGTTTTTATTGTTTACAAAACATGTTGAAAGTCTATGTATTATTTGACGTAAAACTGATGGGCTGCATATGTGTAGTCGTTAGCTGATGGATGTAAATGAAATCCCGAGAAGTACTGTCTTGGGGATCCTCCCACAAAGGTGCTGTGCATCTGACTATTTCCAAAGCAGGAGAGGAAGAGGGCAGGAGGCATCTGGGGTATTAGGTGATGAAAGGCAGCCTACAAAGTAGTGTGTAATATCTGATCCAACTGACAGAGACCCATTTATTGTATACACTACCATGGAGAGGTCTCATAGACACAGTGTTAAATGAAAAAAAAAATCAAGGTGGAGAAGTACATGAAGTTGTTTCTGTTTTTCAAGGAGGAGGATATATGTATACAGTTAAAAATATATACATAGAAGCGTAACATTTAAGTGGCTGCCTAGAGAAGGAAGTACATAAGGTGGAGAAGACAGGGATAGAAACTAGACTTAATATAAAACAAAATTAAATAACAGTCTTAAAAACCAAATTCCAGTGAATCTAACTTTGCACATTGTCAGTGGAAACCTTGATCCCCAGTGACTTCCAGGTCAACCTTGGCAGCCCAGCCTCCCATCTCGGGAAGGGCTGCTGACTCAGATGCTCACAGGCACCCAGCTCAGTACATTCCCAGTGACACACATCATCACCCACTTCCCCCACCACTGGCTTTCTGCCAGCCACTCCGCATCCTGGCGGCCCACTGCCTTTCCAAGCCCCTACTCCAGAGTTTCTTGTTGATTCCGTTCTCCCTCTCTCACCTCCTACAGCATCAATTCTACTTCCTCTTCTCTCCTCCCACCCTCCTCTTCCCTCTCACCTCCAGTTCCAACCCAGACTATCCTTCCATTGGCCAATGTCCACTCACTCATCAAAAATCACTTCTGGGAGTCTCATCCTCTGGGAAACTTGCTCGGAAGATCCCACTTTGTGACGTTACAGGCTGGCTTCCCCCTCTGAGGTCTGATGGAGGAACCCAGTCTCAGTAGGGAATTAGCTTCTACAGTGAGCAAGGAAGAGGGGAAAAAGTCAAAATTACTCCTGAAGACAACATAGACTCCTCAGCATTGGAACAACTGGCTATTTCTTTGGTTGACCACCTAATAAATTCGGGGCCCAGAAGGTACCAAAAAGAAAAAGAAAAGTCACCTACAATTTTAATTCTAGCAACTCACACCAGAGCAGAGATTCACACAGTGAGGGGCACAGGAAATGGCAGGTTACGTTTCATTTAATCTAGATGAGGGGGGGGTGACAGCAGAGTTGTCTGCCTTGTTTCAATACTACCCTTCCCTCTCTTTTCCAGTGCTGAGCATTGTGGCTGAATTTGTCAAAGTTATGTGTGTAAAGGGCAGCTTCCTGCTTCTTGTGTTATAGCTTCTCTGTGCATGTGAGTGTGCTAAGTCACTTCAGTCGTGTCTGACTCTTTATGGACTGTAGCCTGCCAGGCTCCTCTCCAGGCAAGAATACTGGAGTGAGTTGCCAAGACCTCTTCCAGGGGATCCTCCTGACCCAGGAATCAAACCTGCATCTCCTGAGGCTCCTCTATTATAGGCAGGTTCTTTACCACTGAGCCACTGGGGAAGCCTGTATCTTCACTGTCTTCCCTCCCAGTTTGAGAATCTAACTCATGACTATATTCCCAGGACTTAGGAGAAAGCCCTCCACTTAGAAGAAACAGAGAATGTTGGTTGAATGAACTGATGGTTTTAACTTCTTGGACCTCTCCAGGGATTCGGAATTCCACAGACAATGAAGCAGCCCATTACGTCATCTGAACAAATGAAGTAAATCCACGGGCTCAAGGTCTCTATTGCCTTCCCAGGATTCTAACTGCAATTAATGCTCTGAAGCAGGGTTCCCAAGGAGGAGCAGGACTGAAAGGCAGAGAGGGCTCCAGATCAGCTGATCAGCAGATAACATCTCTCTGAAGCCTCTCCGGTGGCTGGACCAACCCATCGATAGGCTCTGGCCGTGTTCCAGCTGCTGGTCTGCTTGCCCCTCTTTTCCCTAATCCAGGTTTAACGAGATGAGCATCATTAAGAGAGGCAGAGCAGTTATCCTTTAAGTGAGCAAAGTGACTCTTCACAGAAGGACTGATTTTAATAACCCAGTGTGAGACCCCCTTTAAGGTACAGAGTGATTCTGGCACATCAGTTAAGTGTTACACAAAACAGACGTGAGTGTTCAAAATCAAAGGCGGTTTTCATTCATGTGAAAAGGGATCAGCGAGCTGCAAGAAAACTGGGGTGCGTAAAAGTCCCTGGGGCCTCCGTCCACAGCAGGAAAAGCTCAGAGTAGATTGGGCCCAGGGGGAAGCAGCCTGGGCCGCCCATAACTCAGAGATAGAAGGCGGCGATCTCCGCACGCGGCCTCTATTTCATGTGCGGGCTCCTGCCTCTGATCTTTGGGCAGCCGCCTAATTGCCAATGACTGTTTCTGTGGACACGAGGGTCTGTTAAATGTGTAAGGCCTGCGTTTTTCCAGGGGAGACTTTTTCCTTTGCACAAAAGCCAAAGATTCTTTCAGACACAAATTCTTTCTTACGCAGGTCATCAGATTCTTGCGTGGGAGACATTAATGCGGAGTTCAATGCACACAGCTGAAAATGAATACATATAAACATATAAAACTTAGTAACTGAGGGTGTCAGGATGCTGGATGGGAAGACCAGCACATTATGGGCATGTCCTGAATTTCTTTCACATGCAAAGATGGCACTCCTAAGCCAGTATTAGGGTTAGGGTTAAAATACTTGAAGATGTTTTCTTCAAAGAGTGGAAATGGCTTTATTTTCAGTCAACCACACCCTCTGACCCAGCCTCCACTGTAACCAAGGCACATATTTGGGAGTGTCTGAATAGAAGTGAGGGGCAATTTGAACTTCCCGCTCCAACCAAGACCAAACGCTTGCTTTATTGGTATTATAGGGTGCTGCGTGAAGGTAACAAATCACACAGCTGAACTGGACTTGATTCAGAAAGAGGAGAGATGTTATTACACAGGAAAGGCAAATAGGTTCCATACGGAAGCCACTTCTAGTCAATCATAATGAGAGCTGATATTTATTGAGCACTCATTTATGTGGGCCACATAAACTGAATATTTTTACCTCATTGATAGTGCAGTTGGTAAAGAATCTGCCTGCAATGTAGGAGACCCTGGTTCGATTCCTGGGTCAGGAAGATCCACTGGAGAAGGGATAGGCTACCCGCTCCAGTATTCTTGGGCTTCCCTTGTGGCTCAGCTGGTAAAGAATCTGCCTGCAATGTGGGAGATCTGGGTTCGATCCCTGGGTTGGGAAGATCCTCTGGAGAAGGGAAAGGCTACCTGCTCCAGTATTCTGGCCTGGAGAATTCCACGGACTGTATAGTCCATGGGGTCACAAAGGGTCGGACATGACTGAGCCACTTTCACCTCATTTTGCAGATGAGGAAACTGGGGAAAATAGTTTGCCCAAGATCATTCAGCTAGTAGGTGGTGAGCCAGGATTTGAAGGCAAGCAGTGTGACTGCAGCAACCTAGCTCCCAACCATGGCCCTGGCCTCCCAACCGGTGGGGGCTGGCGGTCTGAGCCCTGTAGGTCTGAGGGTAAATTCAGGTTTAGCAGGGTGGACTGCCATGATTAATTAGAGAGCTGCCAAAGGGATGCAGACACAGAAAAGAAGCACATGGGTGGTACCTGCATCCCTGATTTCACTGAAAAGAGAAAGGTCTCACAACATCTGTGCTATCAGAACCATGCCTGTCTCAATCTCTGCAAATATTCACTCCTAGATTTTTGTAACATCTGACACTGAGGAAGGTAATTAGAGTAACTCTCTCTGTAGGGAGAGCAAGTAACAGATCACAAAGAGCCTCGTGTTTCATTTTCTGGCCTGATGTTGATAAATTTCAGTTTCTGAAAGACTGGAGGCCTACATGGGACATGCAAGACCCAGAGTAACAATGAAGAAAAATTTCTAGGAACTCAGAAAAATGTCCAGGAACTCAGAAAGACAGCTGCTGCTGCTGAGATTCCAGAGCCCTCACCCCAGGGCTGTCACCTTACAGGGCAGGTGGGACTCTGGCTTGCTGGGATGGCTACGACCCTGTTTACTCCCACAGGACTCTTCAAAGGAAGGGCAGTCTTTGGCTTTGGAGTAGATGGGGGGCTAAAGAGTCCCTGCCACATGGCAAGCAGATGCAAAGCTGAGGTTTGCTTGGGTAAAAGATGAGAATCAACACCCATCTTTGACAAAAACAAACAATAGGCAAAATCTAAAATGTCAGGCTGTGGGCAGATGTGAATAGAAATGTAGATTATAACTAATCTTATTTTTTTGGTATCTGTAACATTAACATCAGATGTATAAAAGCACATTTTACAATAGGAATGAAACAATTAATGACCAACATGACTGACGTGTTTTATCTGATGTCATTTATGACAGGTACACTGAAGACAAGGGCTTTGTGGTTCGGGTTAACATTTGTTAGTATAGTCACTCCATCATCCAGAGGCATATGAGTTGCCCGTCTGAGGGCCAATCCATACAACTACAGTCTGAAACTGTTTTCGTCTACTTTGTCATGAAAACCGCTTTCATCTGCCCTGTCTGGAGACATTCTTGATCATCAAGACTAGGGGGAAGCTACTGGCATCTAGTGGGTAGAAGCCAGAGGTGCTGCTCAATGCCCTACAGTGCACGGGTCAGCACCCCCCCGCCCCNTTTTGCGCCCCCCCCCCCAATTATTTGGCTCAAAATGTCAGTAGTGCAGAGGTTGAGAAACTGATCTAGTTTGATGTTTACACATATGAGGAGAGGAAAGCTAACCTCTACTGAGTGTTTACCAGGGGGGCAGGAGGGACTTCCTTGGTAGCTCAGGAGGTAAAGAATTTGCCCACGATGCGGAAGACCCGGGTTCGATCCTTGGGTCAGGAAGATCTCCAGAAGGGAATGGTTACCCACTCCAGTATTCTTACCTGGAGAATTCCACGGACAGAGAAGCCTGGTGGACTATACAGTCCATGGAGTCACAAAGAGTAGTAGGACACGACTGAGCAACTCACCCTTTCACTTTCAGGCACTGTTTGCCTGAATTAATTCATCTCACCCCAAACCTGTGCGGTAGGCACTATTCTCATTCCTGAACCAAGGCCGGGTCAGGTGGAGGAGGCAGGCAGGCGGGTATGTAACTCTATGAGACAGATGAGAAGCGCAGGGCAGGGCGTCGCCTCTGCTGTGCTCACACGCACAGCACAGGAAGGGCAGTGCCTGCTTGCTCTCTCCCTCCTTGGTAACACCACTGCCAATTCCTGTTCAGGCAGGAGCTCCAAGGTTAGTGGCTCTGGTGCTCCCTCACCCATGCCTACAGGCTCAGCACCTGGAAAGAATAGGAAAATCACAGCTCCAAACTAGCCCTGCAGGGCCCACAGAAGCTGTGGGGCACCCAGCGCATCTCTGCTGACTTTGAGCTTTGCTTTGGGAGAGGTGACACTGTGGTACCCCGGGAGGACCTGGACAGTACACTGAAATGCCCAGCAGGGATAGAGACAGAAACTGGAGTATTCTGGAGAGAAAACAGCCACCTTCGACATGGGATGTGTGTGTGGGGCTGGCAGGCAGATCTGGACTGAGTGGAAAGAAGGTGCAGGAGGAGAAAGGGGAACCTCAGGGCTGGAGAGTCAGAAAACGGCCAGCCCAAGTGACAGCAGCATCCTAGGTTGCTGCAGAGTTGTGTTTTCCTGCATAAATCTGGCCTTTAATGAGCAATTTCCTCTCCACCGGCAGGGGGTGGGGGGTGGCACAGGAGGGTGGGAAGGTAGGGCTGGAGCCCTGTGGGAGGAGTGGCCCAGCCAATCTGCTTCTTAAGGGGAAGTCACACCTCAGGAGAGAGCGTGGGGGGCTAGTTTTCAATGTGTGCCTTCTTTGGCACCCCTAAAAATCCAAAGGCTGGTTCTGAGAGGATGGAATTCAAAGCTCTTCACACAGCTTACAACAGTGGGTCTCAACGTTTAGACTGCATTGGAACACCTAGAGGGCCTGTTCATCAGTCTATAGACTGCTGTGCATGTGTGCCAAGTCGTTTCAGTCGTGTCTGACTCCTTGCAACCCCATGTGCTGTAGCTCGCCAGGCTCCTCTGTCTATGGGATTCTCCAGGCAAGAGTACTGGAGTGGGTTGCCATGCCCTTCTCCCTGACCCAGGGATTGAACTCGTGTCTCTTGGATCTCTTGTATCAGCAAGCAGGTTCTTTGTCACTAGCCCCACCTGGGAAGCCCCACAGACCTCTGTGTTCCACCCAAATTTCTAACAAGTTCCCAGGTGATATTGATGCCTCCACTGGTCCAGGGACCACACTTTGAGTCAGGCTACCTGCCCCACTCCGAACAGCAGTTATCATTACTTAACCATAAGTGGTATTATTATTATTCCAGTGTCTTCAAAGACAGTGTTCATAGGAGTCCCTATTTAACACACAGTAAATGTACCTAATCTCCAAACTGTATGAAAAATGCGAATGTAAAGGTCACCCCAGCATCCCATACAAAAGATTTTGGATCCATCATCTGTTTTAATTAATTCACACTACTCCTTGCCTTCATTAACATGGATAATCAGGAGTTACCAGACCCAAAATTTATTGTGTATGGAATGAAAGCTATTACCCGGACTTGAAAAACACTTTAAGTCCTTGGACTTTGGTTTGAGATTTTAGACCTGAATAACGAATGTGAATTTCAGCTTGTCCTGAGAACATCTGCCATATCCTGATCACAATAAATTTGATTTGCTGCAGCAAATCTCTTAATTGCTTCTGGAGCCCATGTCTGAAATCCAAATTGGTAGCTTGGCCTCAATAACAGAGTATATATACTTCTGGATTGCCACCGCTGATTTTCTTCCTCCCATTTGAAATGGCCTCTTTAAAGGCTTGACAGTAATTTCCCACCAACCTTGGCCCTGTGGGGCTGATGTAGTAAAAGTCCAACTTTTAGTCAGCAAATGAACTAAACTGTTTTCAAGACACATATGGAGTAAATATGGACGCTAAGGAGGTGCTACTTTTACAGTCACTTTTCTGAACATCCGTCTCACAAAGGAATTACTTACAGGTCTCTGGGAACCTGGCTTCTCTACTCCTCAGCTGGGTGAGCTGCGGACGGACTCAGCCAGCAGCCCTCCTGTGCTCTCTCTCATGTGACTCATTATGGCAAATGAAGGTGTTGGCCCCAAATGCTCTGAAGCAGCTGAAAACTATCCTAATATATAGCACCCAATCAAGCCCTTCCCCGCCTTGACTAGACTCTCCCCACATGGAAGTGTTTTGAGATCTGGTTCTGTGGGCTCCCGCGCCGACGACAGGCCTCACTTTGATGTCAGCGATAAAATGGTTGTTCCAGGGAAGTGTGTTCTTTAATCCCACCACCCTCCTCCCCCCTCATCACTGTGAACCAGGGCAGCTTTCACAAACAGCTTTGGTAGAACCCTGCAGTCTCTGCCCTTGGCCCTGGTTCCTATACTCTTTCTTCCAAAGGAAACCAGGGACTTACTTTTCCTGACCCTTTCCTGATGGGGCCAGTCCTGGCAGTGGTGCGAGTGAGGAGTCTGAACACTGTCACTGTGTGCCTGTCATGCACCAGGCACTGTGCTGAGTTATTTAGACGTATTAACTCATTTAACCTTTAAAAGTGGCCCTGGGTGTCAGTTTTGTTACTTTTTCCATTTTGAAAATGGATAAACTAAAGCAAAGATAACATATGATAGCTGGGGTGACAAAGCCATTGGATGAAGAGGCTGAACAACAGGTTTAGAATCTGTGTTCTTTTTAAAAACTTAACTTGTTGAAGTATAATGTATATTCAGAAAAGTGAAAAATCCTGTGTCTGTAGCTCAGTGTATTTTCATAAACGTCCATATAACCAACTTAGGTACAAAAAAAAAAAAATACAGCCAGCACCCTAGAAGCCCCTTCTTCACCAGCCACCCCACTCTGCACAGGAACTGTTATCAAGATTTCTTAGATCATAGATTAGTTTTGCTTATTTCTGAATTTAAATGGAATCAATACAGTATGTATTCTTTTGTAATTAGCTTTTTTTTTAACCCACTATTACCGCTGTGAGATTATCTGTGATCTGTGTGAGACTGTTTATCATTATATAGTGTTCCACTTGCAAACACGCTGTAACAGATCTGTTTCATCATTAACAGTAGCAGTAGTTGTTGCTCAGTTATGTCTGACTCTTTTTGACCCCACGGGCTGTAGCCCGCCAGGCTCCTCTGTCCATGGGATTTCCCAGGGCAAGTATCCTGGAGTGGGCTGTCATTTCCTTCTATATCACATTGTTAATAGGCAGGGGTTATTTATAAGTCAGGGCTACTACATTAGTGCTATTACAAACACCTCTGCTCCTGCCTACTGATAAGACATACACACACATTTCTGATGGGCACACATATCCAGGAACGGGACTGCTGGGCACGTTCAGCTTTAAAAGGCACTGCGAGCAGGCCAGCCAGTGCTGTTCAGTTCAGTTCAGTCGCTCAGTCGTGTCCGACTCTTTGCGACCCCATGAATCGCAGCACGCCAGGCCTCCCTGTTCATCACCAACTCCCCATCGAGTCGGTGATGCCATCCAGCCATCTCATCCTCTGTCGTCCCCTTCTCCTCCTGCCCCCAATCCCTCCCAGCATCAAAGTCTTTTCCAATGAGTCAACTCTTCTCATGAGATGGCCAAAGTACTGGAGTTTCAGCTTTAGCATCATTCCTTCCAAAGAAATCCCAGGGCTGATCTCCTTCAGAATGGACTGGTTGGATCTCCTTGCAGTCCAAGGGACTCTCAAGAGTCTTCTCCAACACCACAGTTCAAAAGCATCAATTCTTCGGCACTCACCTTTCTGCACAGTCCAACTCTCACATCCATACATGACCACAGGGAAAACCATAGCCTTGACTAGGTCTTAAGTCCCTGCTGAATCCTGCAGCATTTGAATAGTGAAGGTAATCAGAGATAATCCTCTGAGGTGAATCACGGGATTTATTTAAGATTATAAAGATTTGGATTTTGTATTTTTTTTTTTTTTTAGCAAGACATTGTTTTCCTAGCACCTAACAGACTGCCAGTGCTGTCAGGAGCTGGCAAATGCCTTGACGGGTATGATGGACTCAACTGTGGCTCTCCAAAATTCCTGTGTTGAAGCCCCAGCTCCCAATGTGGCTTTATTTGCAGACAGAGCCTTTAAGGAAGTAATTAATGTTAAATGATGTCACAGGTGTTCTTTGAAACAGAGGAGACCCAGAGCTCACTCATTCTCCTAACACACACAGAAGAAAGGCCGTGTGAGGACACAGTGAGAGGTGGCTGTCTGCAGCCAGGAAGAAACAAGAGTCCGCACCAGAGACCAAACCTGTCAGCACCTTGATCCTGGACTCTGAATCTCCAGAACTGTGAGAAAATAAATGTCTATTGTGTAACCACCCAGTCTGCGGCATCCGGTTGCGGCATCCAGAGCAGACTACCAGGAGGGGAAAAGTGGTGGAGAAGCTGGGTTCGCCTCAGGAAGCTTGCTTTCTATTTGGGATCTTGGCCTTTCTAGGCCTGTCCTCTTGGCCACACCGAGCCCACAGTTTTGTCTCCCCAGCCCTTGGACTCACCAAAGCTCGGGAAAGGGGTGCAGTCTTGCAGTGGCTTTGGCCTGGCTTTTTAGCCTTTCATCCTAGAGTCAATTTCAGCCTGGCAAAGCCCAGAGGGAAAAAGGCACTTTGAGGGTGGCCTGCAAAAGGTTATTTATCATTCCTGGAAATGGAAATCTAAATGGTCATTTTTTAAAATAAGGAACTTACAAATAAAGCTCTAGTGGAGCTAATATCAATTCTGGGTTCTTTTCATCAAAATATTATTCAGTCAACTACTTATGCAAATGGCATATCTGCTGGTTTTTGAAATTACCAACCTGACACAATTTTTTTGCTCTAAGGAGATCTCAGTTTGGAACCCACACTTTCTAGATCTTTGTTAACTTGGAGAACTGGGAACTTCCTAGCCAATTCCCTTCAGAACTGACTGAATTGTTTTTGAAAAAAGAAGTTTAAGAATTCAACTGCTCAGTGGCATCTGAATTTAAAACAAACCTGTCACATTTAGTGACTGAAAAATAGAATCCTGTGGATGACGGTCAGAGTTGCACAATGTGAATGTACTTAGTGCCCCTGAACTGTACAGTTATTGGTTAAAATAGCACATTTTATGTGAATTTCACAATAAAAAAATTTCAAAAAGAAAAAAAAACAGAAAAATAAGAATCATGGATGAAACCCAAAGTGAGCCCTCCAAATCAGGAACCCTGGTCTCCAGGGCCCTACTGTTCCCCATCAGCGGTGGGGCACAGGGTGAGTCAGCCACTTGGAGCTTCAGCTTCTTGGGCTGTTTCGGAAACTTCAGAGCATGGCTCACCCTCAGCGCTGCCGGGTTAAGCCTCAGCACTGGTTGACGGGCAGTGTCCCATGACTAGTGGCGTCTGGTCTCCCCCACCGGGCTCTGAGCCCCTTTTGGGGCAGTCGTGTCCTGCCCCTTCTATCCTCAGTACAGGGTCTCACAATGAAGATGTGATGTCCTCATGCCAGCACCCTGCATGCTGGCAGCTCCTCCCAGGGTCACTGTCTTGGCATGCCTCCCGGGGCGGGGCTACGGCATCTTTGGCAGAGTTGATAGTGAGTTGTCATGTAACAGGAAATAGTCAAAGTTACTGTACAAAGCTCCTTAAACGGCCCACAAAATGCAGGACATATACATTCAATCTGGTAGAGTCATCTTCAGGCACCAACACTCTTGAGAACAACAAAGCCAGACTCAAAGAACGAACCATCAGCTGAAGCAAGAGATCTGGGCATGCAAACCCCTCTGCCTTTGTAAATCCTACCCAGTCCCTGAAGGGAACAGAGACACGTGGAGACGGCTGGAGAAGGTCTGCTCCCTTGCAGTCCATCCTGAGAAACCTCCAGGACCTGAGTGAGACTGTGGAGGTTGGCCTCCATGTCAGTGACTAGCCTGGCTCCCTCTTCCAGAGGTCCCAGTACAGGAGCTGGGCAGAGTCTCTGAACAAGTCTGTGGTAGTTTAATGTGGATACATCCTGTTTCTCGACCTTATTTGACACTGGACTTTGATTCTAGAACACCTATTAATATTCTGTGGCACAGGTTGAATGTGACATGCTGGGGACCCGGCCTTAGACTATTACTCAAAGCTTTTCTGACTTGCAAACAATCCCTAACACAAATATTTATCTGGCTTCAGGGCAGAGCAATTAAGAACAACCTGTTACAGAATCGGATGAAGAGTGCTGTCCGATTAAAACCGAATGAACAGCTAAACATCCTGGCAGGAATGGAAGGGATGTAAAACTTAACAAAGCATCCATGGAATTATTTTCAGATACTCAACAAATGTTATTGCATATGATCATGGCGGTTCAGAAGAGTAGCAGTTAGTTTTCTTAAGGTGACATCCTTGGGAAATTTAAGAGGGTAGGAAGACATTTATTAATAGAATTAAAAAGTTGGGTGTATAAAGACAAGATGCAATTATTGGGGAAGTTTATCCCCTCACTGCACCAGACAAGAAAGACCCCACTTATCCTCTCAGCTTCCTGCTGTTGTCTTCCCTATAGACACAGCTCAGAACAGCCTCCCAGACAAAGGAGTCAACCCACTCACACAGATTGTTCCTGTTCCTAAGAATCTTGAGTTTTCTTTGACCCTAAACATTATTTTCTTAAGGAGGAAGGTCTTTCTAATGAGTAAATTTCAAGATACCAGGCCATAAATAAAAGTGTATCTTTTAGTTCACGTCCACTTGTGAATCACATTTGGTATATGGACAAGAGACTTCATTAGAGTCTATCATTGGCACCTCTGCTATGGCATGAGGCTCGTTGATGGAGGTTGCTTAGCCAAGTCTCCCAGTGTATAAAAAGCCTCTCCATCAATTATGTGGTTTGTTTTTTTTGAGAGAGAGAACAATTCAAAGGATGTCTGAACTCCCCAGAGTAGAGGTGGTCCTCATCTCTTCCGCTTTCCACTGTGTTGGACTTATCAACCGTTCTCTTTAAATAACCATCTGCTCCATCCTTACTCATTGTATTTGGACAGTTTCAGTCTGGGGATGATGTTCATGGACTGCAGTTCCTGGAAGAGCAGCTTGCAGGCATACGGGATGCGCAGGGAGGACACGTGGCAGGACGACTTGCAGAAGTGGCACCTGAAACCCAAGTCAGCAGCGTTAGAGGGACAGCAACAGGGGCAGAGGCAATGCGAAGGAAGGGAAGATGTGCTCTGCACCATTCCACGACCATCCTATTGAGTTCGCTCGTTTCCTAGTCCTCAGTGTTCATTCACACTATCAAATATGTATGTATGAAAGTGAAAGTGTGAGCCACTCAGTGGTGTCCGACTCTCTGTGACCCCATGGACTGTAGCCCACCAGGCTCCTCTATCCATGAATTTCTCTGGGCAGGAATACTTGAGTGGGTTGCCATTTCCTTCTCTAAATATGTATGTATACACCCCAGGAATAAAAAGAAGCATCCAAGGCAGGAAAAGAAAAAAACAAACCAAATACCACCCCCCCAGTTTTAAAAGCACATACTTTTAATCGGTTGCATCCACACTTCTAGACCCTTCTCTTTAAAATGCAAAATCTGCCTATATAGTTGTTTTGAATGAGGCCCAGAAATCTGAACTATCTGGAAGTTACTCAGATTTGGTCTTTGTTGTTTAAAGAATTTCAAAACAATTTAGTCCCTATCCCTGTAGTTGAAAAGCTACTACTGCTCTATACAACTCTAGACAAGATGCTCAATTTGCTTTCTGTCACTGAAATGCTTGAAGTGTGATGGGCAAGAGAAGACTTTCATACAGGAAGGTGGCATCCAGTCAAACGCTACTTATTTTTCCAGTGCTCTTCAAGCATAGACATTTCCCTTAGTCCTGGAGGCCACTGCACCGACAATGCACTGATTCCTGTGTGTGTTCATGTATTCCCACTGTATCCTCACAACAGCACCCAGTCCGAGCCAATGTATCTGCTCTGTCAATTAGTTTTCCTTTCTCTTTCTTCAGGAAAAGCCAGTGAACTGAACCTAGATCTTAATCAATGGCTACAACGGAAGTAGGGTCCCAGGGGAGAAGCTGAATTATTCTCTTAGGTTTTAGACCAAAATAGGACCTCACCCTATATCTCAAGGGTCTGGGGTACCTGGGACAATAGGTTTCCAGTATATATCCTGAAACTTAACAGGTAGAAAACTGGATCATCCCAGGTAACAGGGTGCAAAATCAATGTAGGAGGGACAGCAACCATGGCTTAGAAGAGTCAGTGCTGACTCGGGGCTGGAGGGAGACTCCTTAGTGATTGGCAGACCAGAGCAGTAAGACAACGTGTGTTAAACATGTAGAGGTGTGTGTCATTTCACGAAGTAACCACAAAAGTGGCACAAGAATGTTCATGGTCAAACTGGTTTTAACGGCATAAAGCTAGAACTCACATGTCCAATAAATTACTGGTTCTGTAATTACAGGACATTTATGCAGAAGAACCCTGTGCAGCCAGACCCAGATTAGTGAAATGTAAAGGTGTCCAGGACACAATTCGGAGTGAAAGAACAGTCTACTCAACAGCGTGATTACATGGGGAGTTCTCAGACGGGTTTCAGTAAATGAATGAAGCTTCCAAAATTATCTGTAACCAGATTTTCTGGTGTATATAATTTTATTTTTATGCTATTATCAGAATCTCAAAGAGGTTCATGATTTAAAGTAAAAAAGGGCACAGACTATTTGGAGAAGGAAATGGCAACCCACTCCAGTATTCTTGCCTAGAGAATCCCATAGACAGAGGAGCCTTTTGGGCTACAGTCCATGAGTTGGACACGACTTAGGAACTAAACCACAGAACAACTGACAAACAGAAATGTCCCCAAAGGGTCACTAAAATTAGTGGTCATCTGTGGGTGGCAGGAATTTGTATTGTCACAAACGCGACAATTTATATTTTCTATATATATGTATTTTTTATAACTGAATATAATAAAAATATTCAGGGGTCATTTTTGCCATCAGTAAAATAAAGCTTTATTAATTTTAGAAAAGCAAAGCATTAAGGCTGAGAATTTGAATGAGATGGTGAGTGACTATGCAGATATGAACTTTCCAAGGAGAGGTGGAGGGAAAAAGGACAAGCCACGATGGACCCATGCCTGGGTCCCCACCAGGGGACCTGCAGAGACCTTAACAAGCACTGTGGAGATCTGATTCCATCAACACTAATAATAGGAACATTATGGACGACTTTTTCCTAAAAGGCTACCTAAAGACCTCATTAATGCATTGCAGTTTATGAATTATGTTTTTAAATGTGCTTGGGGTGATCTAATTTATTTAGGAATCATGTTCATACTTTAATTAAACTGGAGAAATGGATTTAACTGGGGGAATGTCTTGCTGATTCTCCTGACCAGTACACTACCCTATGACTTCAATCCAAGCTCATCTGTTTAAAGTTTCCATATGTGCTGATTCATAATCCAGAAAGTCCACTAATCTCTCTTAAATATTTCTCATCATTTAAGATGTTCCAGTGCACATATATACATGCATAAATATATACAGATAAAACATGCACATATATACAGATAAAATACACATAAATAAAAATATATAATGTTTTACTCTATTTCTGAAAGAGTTCCAAAGGAAGAGACTTGACCCAAACAAGAAAAGAAACTGATTTTTTAAGGCGAAGGCAGTGGAAGAAGGAGGCTGTGGCTCCACATGAGGAATGACTGTCCAGTAAAATATCCTCTACGAGCTAATTATCCGAATAGGGATTTTCTTTTCTCGGCAGTTTTCCTCTCTTTTGTGACTTACGCCCTCGTGTCTTCTGCAGAACAACAGTCTTGCTGTAAACATCCCCATAGCAATGCCTTACTAATGTGCAAATCACTGACAAAAGGCCAGTTTCAAGGTTCTGAACTGCTCTAATTACTCAGCCTCCATTGTGCTGTTCATTAAAGGGCGACTTCCTCCAACAAATGCCCGTGCTCCCTCCCACACAACCCAGCACGCCTGATCAGGTAAGAACGGGAAAATGACAGCATCATTAGGCCCCTCTGCTAGGAAGCAGCGCAAGGAGGGTGCCAAGACTCCCAGAGTGGGTGAGGATTTTATTTTTTTATGTTGGCAGCAAGGGTTGAGCGGCCTGTAAGCAGGCCACTCAAAGTCAGACCTACGGCATATCCATGTCTGTTTAATTACAGTAAAGACCCTTAAACTGTATAACCTGAGTTAGTCCTCTTTCAAGGGATTTCAAATACAATACACATTGAACACATGGGCTTCAAAATCAGGCACTGCCATCAAACGATCAGCAGCAAAGGAGAAGAGAATTTAACAGAAGAACGAGGAGATCAACCACAGCTTGTGAGTTTCCTTGAGTATTTAGTGGAAGGTTTTCAAAGTATGTGAATGAAGCTCATCTACAGCTTCCGTTCCGTTCTGCTCTCTTCCCTGTCACACACATACTCTTTCTTCTTTGAGTGGGAAGCACAGGAGGGAATGTGGAGAGAATGGAGAAGAAACAGAAACTCTGAAATCTCATGATCCTTGTTCTTAATAAAATGATTCCTCTGCACCATCTGTTCAAAATAAATTACTTTGAGATCCTTGTGCCAGAGGATGGCTGTCTACGAACCAGGAGGTAGGCCTCCTCCAGACAGCACATCTATTGATACCTTTATCTTGAACTTCCCTGCCTCCATATGTGTGAGAAATACATGCTTGTAGTTTAAGCTTTAAAAAAAAAAAATCCTCACACCAAATTAGAAGACTTAAGCATAGTGAAACTAGTTCGAGGCATTTTGCTATTACACATTTTGTGGTGTGTTACACAGCCAGAACAATAAAAAGCAAACTCAATATGCATTTAGAGAGACAAGTAGATATCCCAGAATTGAAACACCCCTTCCCATGTCACTGATACAGCAACGCCAGGTTTATGCTTAGAATACTGTCGCCTCCTCTCTGCCATCGTGTGAAAGGAACAAAGTGCAAACAGCCACCTCTTGGGTTTTTAATATGAAGTGATTTCTTCACAGATAAGAAGAAACAGATGACTCCTTCTCAACTATTTTACACCAAAAAAAAAAACAACATAAAATAATTGGCTAAAGGGTTTTGTTGTGTAACTAGCAAGGTATATACACTGTGTTCAAAGAAGTTCACTCATTCCAACTCTTGATTTGCTTTCATTCACCAAGAAACTGGCAGCGACAGATGGCAAAAAGTTGGGGCTCTTTCTAGAAGGAGGCTCTGAAGGGGGACTCAGTGGGGAAAGGGGCTCTGGGAGGGTGGGTGAGGGAGTTGAAGCTATTTCCTGTCCCACAGCATCTGCCTTACACCTTGCTAGACCTCATCTCTGGCAGAAGAGTGAGTAAATACCAGGGAACTGCTGGCCCTCCTGCCGGCAGGGTATTTCAGGGCTCTGGATCACGACTAACCTAAGGAGAGCAGCTGCTCTTCAGTGGTCGAGCAGAACCAGTACAAGGAGGAAAACAAGCACAAACAAAAAATATGGAGTATCATCTTTTAACTGGCCTGTGTACTGAACTCGACACAGAAATTACAAAGTTTATGAATTATGCAATTTACCTATGGATAATCCTAAGCAATTATATTTTATTTAGCATCAGAAAGGTCCCAGGCTAGAGAAGCAGAGGTAGATGAGACAGTGGAGTTAGAATGAGCTAGAAGACAAGCTCCCTGTGAGCAGCCATTCATCTTATTCACCACTAAACCTCTGGGGCCTAGAACAGTGTCTGGCATGTAGCTGATTCTTACTCAATGTCTGTTGAGTGAAAAACTGAGACAGACGTGGTCTCTGACTTCAGGGAATTCACAGGCCAAATGTAGAGCAGACAGGGTACAGACAAGGTCCCGGCTCTGTCACCAATCTGCTATAAGAGCTGGGGCAACATACCTGGTTCTTTGGGTTTGAGGTTTAACAAGGGCGTTTGACACGGTCTTCTATTGAAGGATATTAGTTAAAATATGCTATAATTCTGAATCTGCTAGTATTTACAGATGAATAGTGTTATAAAAGGTACTTGAGATAACATTAAAGAGAAGACAAAGTCTCCTTGGGAGTTTAAACTGTAGTGGTCGTAGAGAGCAGAACATTAGGCAGACAAACTAAGCATGTACATACAGAATCCTGAATTCCGGAATGCCTGGACAGGGAAGGCTGGAGAATATGTGGGGAAGATGCAGGGTGAAACACTGAGCTGTGATTTAAGAGGCGAGGGATGTGGTGCGCGAGACATGTGGTATCCACTTACCAGCCGGAGTACCCCAGAAGTCCGCACTGCCCACAGACATCAACCTCAAAGGCGTCACTTGAAATCATTAGTCTCTCTAGTAGAAGCATACTGGCTCCATAACCGATTAAACAGTCACGTTCCATTTCTCCAAGACGCAAACCACCATCGCGAGATCGACCTTCAGTGGGCTGCCTTTGGAACAAGTCAGACAAACGTGTTTGTACTAAACAAAGAGGCAGCATCACATGCTGGCTAAAAGCACAAGGCTACAGAGCAGGGCTCACCTGGTTCAAACTGCTTCTGTTTGTTAAAATTAATTTCCTATTGGTGTACAGTTGCTTTATAATGTGGTGTTAGTTTCTGTTGTACAGCAAGGTGAATCAGCTATATATATACCTATATCCACTCTTTTTCGGATTTCCTTCTCAGTTAGGTCACCACAGATCCTTGTGTGATACAGTAGGTTCTCATCAGTTATCTATTTCATACACAGTAGTGTATACATGTCAATCCCAGTCTCCCAGTTCATCCCACCCTCTCCTTCCTTGGTATCCACAGATTTGTTCTCTACATCTATGACTCGGTTTCTGCTTTGTAAATAAGCCCATCTGTACTATTTTAGATTCCACACGTAAGTGATATTGTATGGTATTTGTCAAACTGCTTGTAGCCAGCGACCAAAAGCACGCTGCTCAGCCTCTCAGTCTCATCTGTAAAAATGCATGTAAGACAATCTAGCCCAAAGAGGCTTCAATGAGAAGAGATGTAACCCGAGTGGCTGCTAATATTATCGTTAGATGGAAATAATAATTACAGAAGCTTCTGTGATATAACAATAAGTTAACATATAATCACATAAAATAGCAGTGCTAGCATTACTATCACCATCACTATCATCATTATCAGCACAGTATAGTCCTCAAACCAGGGGAGAAAGTCTTTTGAGTATTTTCAAAGATGTCTCAGTTCTCTGTTATTTAAAAATAGAAAAACCTAACCTGGGTCCCCAGTAGCTATTGCCCAGGGCTCCAGAGAGGAGCTTTACTGTTAAGATATAAATTAAACATGGGAAGAAGCAGAGAGAGTTTTCTATAAAAATTTGGAATAGATCAGGAATCCCCTGGAAGGATGGAGTTCCTGAGCCAGATGGGAGGTTCCCCAGAGACTGGGAAGGTTCTGTGTGTCCCACTCAGGCTGTTCCTTCTTATATGAGAACTGGCCCCCTATTGGCCCCCTAAATGGACTCCCTGTGGTTTATGTATCTGCTGGGCTTGAGAATACTTTAAAAGGTTAGGGACCCAAGCCCCAACTGGTGCAGGATAGATGACTTTGCTAGGAGACTATTGGCAAGACCTTCCATGGGTTTGCTTACCTATGAACTGATTTTCAATTGGTGGCTATCTTCTCATGTTAATCAGACATGTGATTTTTGTTGATGCCTACCTAACACCCTAAATTTTGACCTCTGCCTACTGCTACATCCGAGACATGCAACGTAAACTTGACTACATTATAAATGCTCTTCTCTTACCTGGTAAGGACAGCTCGCGGTCCCCGGGCCCGGGCATGCATCTTATCAAGCACCATGTGTTTCAGTTTCTGATAGTACACAGGGCCAAAATAGATGTATGCTTCCAAGGGCTCACTGCAAGAAGGGTCAGAGTTTTAGGTTAAGGAACTAAGTTTGGGATAACAAGAGACAACCTTTTTTAGGACTCATCACTGGCAGGTCCTAATCTGTTTTTTGAATGAGTTTATGACTGAATGAATGGGCAGGAGAGTGACTTTCAGACTGCAGTAAACAAAATGCTAAAACTGAAAATATAAAAGTACCACAGATACAATAGAGTCATATGGTAGTTTTTATGTTTTGCTTTTTCAGAAATCTCCATACTGTTTTTACAGTGGCTGCACAAATTTACATTCCCACCAACAGTGTACAAGGGCTCCCTTTTCTCCACATCCTCTCCAACATTTGTTATTTTTGTTCTTTTTGATGACAGCCATTCTGACAGGTGTGAGGTGGTATCTCACTGTGGTTTTGATCTGCATCCGATAACTAGCAATGCTGAGTATCTTTTCATGTGCCTATTGGCCATCTGCAGGTCCTCTTTGGAGAAAGTCTATTCAGTTCTTCTATCCAGTTTTTAATTAGGTTTTTGTTTTTTTTAATGTTGAGCCATATGAGCTGTTTTTATGTNCTGAACAACAAAACCTCTATCAGCCTTATCATTTGCAAATATCTTCTCCCATTCATTAGATTATCTTTTTGTTTTATTGATGTTTCTTTTGCTGTGCAAAAGCTTTTCAGTTTAATTAGATCCCATTTGCTTATTTTTGCTTTTGTATCCTTTGCTTTAGGAGATGGATTAAAAAAATATTGCTGCAATTTATGTCAAAGAGTATTCTGCCTATGTTTTTCTCTTGAAGTTTTATAGTTTCTAGTCCTGCATTTAAGTCTTTAATCCATTTTAAGTTTGTTTTTGTGTATGGTGTTAGAGTTTGTTCTAATTTCATTCTTTTACATGTAGCTGTCCAGTTTTCCCAGCACCACTTATTGAAAAGACTGTCTTTTCTCCACTGTATACTCTTGCCTCCTTTGTCACAGATTAATTAACCATAGTGTGTGGGCTTATTTCTGGGATTTCTATCTTGTTCCATTGATCTGTTTGTTTTTAGGCCAGTACCATACTGTTTTGATTACTATAGCTCTGTAGTACAGTCTGAAGTTAAGGAGAGTGATTCCTCCAGCTCGACTCTTTTTTCTCAAGATTGTTTTGGCTCTTTGGGGTCTTTTGTGTTTCCATACAACATTTTAAAATTATTTACAATCACAAGGTATGGAGGCAATCTAAGTGTCCATCAACAGATGAGTGGATAAAGAAGACATGGTATATCTACCTGATGGAATGCTACTCAGGCATAAAGAATGACATTTTGCCATTTGCAGCAACACAGGTGTACTTGCAGGGCCTTGTGCTAAGTGAAAAAGCCAGGGAAAGTCTAATACCAGATGATATCACTTACATGTGGAATCTAAAAATTATAGCAAATTAGTAAATAAAATAAAAAAGTACCAGACTCATAAAGAACAAACTACTGGTTACCAGTGGGGAGAGGGAAGAGAGAGGGGCAGTATAGGGGTAGGAGAAAAAGGGTTATTATGGGATTATACAAAACCATGTTGGTTTTAGAAAAGGCAGAGGAACCAGAGATCAAATTGCCAACATCCACTGGATCATGGAAAAAGCAAGAGAGTTCCAGAAAAACATCTATTTCTGCTTTATTGACTATGTCAAAGCCTTTGACTGGGTGGATCACAATCAACTGTGGAAAATTCTGAAAGAGATGGGAATATCAGACCACCTGACCTGCCTCTTGAGAAACCTGTATGCAGGTCAGGAAGCAACAGTTAGAATTGGACATGGAACAACAGACTGGTTCCAAATAGGAAAAGGAGTACGTCAAGGCTGTATATTATCACCCTGCTTATTTAACTTCTATGCAGAGGACATCATGAGAAACGCTGGGCTGGAAGAAACACAAACTGGAATCAAGATTGCCAGGAGAAGTATCAATAACCTCAGATATGCACATGACACTGCTCTTATGGCAGAAAGTGAAGAGGAACTAAAAAGCCTCTTGATGAAAGTGAAAGAGGAGAGTGAAAAAGTTGGCTTAAAGCTCAACATTCAGAAAATGAAGATCATGGCATCCGGTCCCACCACTTCATGGCAAATAGATGGGGAAACAGTGGAAATAGTGTTAGACTTTATTTTGGGGGGCTCCAAAATCACTGCAGATGGTGACTGCAGCCATGATATTAAAAGATGCTTACTCCTTGGAAGAAAAGTTATGACCAACCTAGATAGCATATTGAAAAGCAGAGACATTACTTTGCCAACTAAGGTCTGTCTAGTCAAGTCTATGGTTTTTCCTATGGTCATGTGTGGATGCGAGAGTTGGACTGTGGAGAAAGCTGAGCACTGAAGAATTGATGCTTTTGAGCTGTGGTGTTGGAGAAGACTCTTGAGAGTCCCTTGGACTGCAAGAAGATCCAACCAGTCCATTCTAAAGGAGATCAGCCCTGGGATTTCTTTAGAAGGAATGATGCTAAAGTTAAAACTCCAGTACTTTGGCTACCTCATGAGAAGAGTTGACTCATTGGAAAAGACTCTGATGCTGGGAGGGATTGGGGGCAGGAGGAGAAGGGGACGACAGAGGATGAGATGGCTGGACGGCATCACTGACTCAATGGACGTGAGTTTGAGTGGACTCCGGGAGATGGTGATGGACAGGGAGGCCTGGCGTGCTGTGATTCATGGGGTCGCAATGAGTCGGACACGACTGAGCGACTGAATTGACTGATGAAACCATGTGTGAAACTTTTGAAAACCATAAAGCACTGTAAAATTAAAAGAGTCTTCCATTCAATTAAAAATAATAGTGAAAAAAATGTAAACAGGTTGTGAAAGAGTGTATATAGGACAACCCCTCTTTCACCGTTGCCACCCTTGTCAAGTCACCCTCCTTTCTTGCCTGGATCACTGCAGACAATCCTTTGATCTGTCTCTCTGCTTCTATTCTTATCTCTTAAGAATCTATTCTTTACAGAGTAAGTCAGAATGGTTCCTTCTAAAACAGAGCTCACAGCAGGTCACCCTTCTGCTCTAAATTCCCAGTGGCTTCCCATTACATTCAGAATCTGTATCACCCAAACTGTGTATCATGGCCACAAGGTCTAACACAAGCTGGTTCCTGTCCACTTGACTCATTTTCTATTCCCTCTCCCCACCACGCAACTCTACTTCAGCAACACTGGCTTCTTCACTGCTCCTCCAATGTAGCATGCCAGTCTGCTTCAGGGCCTTTGCATTCATTGTCCCCTCTGCCTGAAACACTCTTTCAGCAAGTATTCATGTGGCTCTGTCAAATACACCACCTCTTCAGAGAGATGCACCCTGATGGGGTCCCCCTTGCACCCCAGCGTCAAAGTGCCAGTGCACTGTCTCAGCTCTCACCTAGGTTATATTTTGTTCAGAGTATTTGTCACTGTTTGGTATTAAAATATACATTTGTTATTTCTCAATTATCGCCTCTTTTCCCCAGGAGAAGTAAACTCTGCAGGGTAAGCACTTCATCTCCTTTCACTGTGGTCCCTGCACTAATGACTCTGCCTGGCACACAACTGGTACTTGGTCAATATCTGTCACATAGCTGACTCATGAGCCTTTAGAAAAGGTGTACTAAGAGTTTCAAAAGAGAGTGAATATTTAAATGCTTTGGCAGTAGAAAGCTTTTTTCCTCAGTGTGGAGCAAGAACAGCCAGAAAGATGCCTTTAAAAACATGTTTAACTGCCCCAGAACTTCTTCCTCAAAAGAAAGGAAGCATCTAGTGTGTGCCATCTAACTCATGACTTAATCTTTAACTCAGTCCAGGGAGGGAGAGATGTCTTCCCTATGTTTAAGATGAAGAAATAGGCACAGAGGGCTAAATAAGAGCTGGTGAGTGGTACAGTGACTCAAATCCAGGGCTTTCCCTACTAAGTAAATTTTGGGCCACAGCCTGATGCAAGAGTGGAAAGAGCAAAGAAAGCAACAGACACAGCAGAGAGGGCACAAAAGCACCTGCCCTTGCTTGCGTGGTACACATCTTACGAGGCTGAAAGCATCACTAGCAAAGACTTTTGCATCTATCCAGCCATTCTCCTGGCTTAAGTACAGCTAGATTCTTGGAAGACTCAGTAGAGTGAAAGGCTCAATGGACAGGGTGTCAGGAGACACCATTCTCATCCTAGGCCTGTCACAACGTAATTGCATGATCTCTCTATCTCAGTTTTCTTAGTTGTACAAGGGGGTCACACTGACCCCCTTTCTTTCCAGCTTTTAATAATAAATGATTCTATTTCTCCATTGTATGGCTCTTCCCGGTAGAATTTCTGGAACTCTGGCACCTAATGCCATTCTATCATTAATAAAGCCATATGCAATTTTTCCTCCAAACTATGCTCAGAAATGTGACAAGAGATGAAAGCTGGTGGGTGAATATGTTTCTAAGTCCTGTGTGGAACTTTCAACAAGCTAAAACAGTGTTTGTCAAACTTTGCCACTGAGATGAATGGCTTGGCTGGAGGCACTGGAGAAGGTGGTGTAGACATAGTCTACAGTTTTGTTCACAGGAAGCAGAACACAACCCATTCAAAGTAAAATTATGTTCAGAAGGTCTGCCAAATTGAGTCACCAGTTCTGCACACCTTCTGGTCAACTACTGCATTATTTCTGGATGAGGAGCAAAGAGTAAAATGATCAGTTGAGCAATGACAACTTTTCTTTTGAAATGGAACTTAGCTATTTCACTGAATCATTTTTGAAATGGACCATCACTCTTTTCCTGTAGTGTGATTTTCTATAATAGCTCAACCATGATACACCTAAAGAAATTCATATTACTACAGTCTGGGTAGATCATCTGAGAAAGTAATCTATATCTTTTAATGTCTAGTAACAAATCTCAATGGTCAGATGCACAGGTCAGGGACCATGTCTATTCTGTTCACTGTTATATACTTAGGTGTTTAAATGTGCAAACGTTAGGCCTCAGGCTGTCAGAGCACAAAATACCTGAAATGTATCACAGAAGTACAGAGAAAGGCCAACAGTTAAGAGACTTTGTATTATACACAATTGATGTGTTCTTTAAAAGTTGTGTAGTAATCCTAGTAAATAAGATCTCTTCTACTTTTTAAATGAGAACCTCCTCAGCAAAACAGCATTCCTGAATTTATCAGTTTTCTAATTAAAAAAATTATTTGTTTGTTTATATTTTGGCTGTGCTGGATCCGTGTTGCTGAGTGGGCTTTTCTCTAGTTGCAGCAAGCAGGCAGGGGCTACTCTTTCCTGCAGTGGGCAGGCTTCTCTTGTTGCAGAGCACAGGCTCTATGTGCACAGGCTTCAGTAACTGTGGTGCGTGGGCTCAGTAGCTGCAGCCTCCGGGACCTAGAGCACAGGCTCAATAGTTGTGGCACGCGGGCTTAGTTGCTCCGAGGCATGTGGGATCTTCCCTGATCAGGGATCAAATCTGTGTCTCTTGCATTGGCAGGCAAATTCTTTACCACTGAGCCACCCAGGAAGCCCTAGTTTTCTAAATTCGGACTTTTCTTCTCTCCGCTTCCCCAGTTTAACTGAGATATAATTCACACACAACATCAGGAACAGTATACAGAGTGTTGATGTGAGACACACATGTTGCAAAGTCATGCATGACCACCAGAGCTTAGCTGCCACATCCACCACCAACCTGGATTTTCTTGTTTCAGATTTCATAAAAAGTCCAGCTGCATATTTTAAGGGCTCTTAAGTCTTATCAGACTTTTACTTTAATAAAATCATACTTTTCCTTTAATATGTCTAAACACACACTCACCCTGTGATGCCAGATGTAACGTAGTCTTTCCCTAAGTAGTTATAACCGTGGCGGACGAGGTCCTCACACACATCCTTCACTTTACTGCCTCCAAACGCGGTGCCGTAGTGGAATCTGCCATCTAACACGCCGGCCTTGCCTGCCAACAGCTCGATTAGCTTTCCCACCTGCGTGATGTAAAAAGATTTAAGTAAGCACCTTCCTGTGGTGCAGGAATTCTGTTGGTTTATTTAGCTCTGGCCTTACTTCCCCACAAAGAGTATGAGACTATACTGTTAATAAGAGTGACAAATTAAGAGCAGCAAATATTTACCCTCTCTTACTGTGACCTAAGTTTATGCCTCCAAAACCCCATTGGGATAGATACTATTATCTCCCTCTGTTTGCACACGAGGAAACTGAAGAACAAGGGGTTAAGTGACTTTGAAGTCCCAAGGTTGGTCAGTAGTGGAGCCAGGTTGACCAATGACAACCACAGAGAGGCAGATGCATTAGGTTTGATATGACAGAGTCTTTGGCTGGGGAGAAGACTGCCATTGAAGAACAGCCCAGACCTCTCTCCCTCCCCTTGTTAGATCAGCCCACCTGGTCAGGAACCTATTTTTGCTCAAAGGGCCCTTTCTGAAAATCAGTTTCAGGGTCCCGTCTCCTCCAACTGCCTTGCCCTCTTCCTTAAAAGCAGCGTCTCTGAAAAACGGACTGACCGTCATTCGAGATGGGAAGCCATGGGGGTTCATGATGATGTCCGGACAAATGCCAGAGTCACAGAATGGCATGTCTTCCTGAGGGACGATCAAGCCGCAGACACCTGGGGGAGAGAAGATTTTGGGCCGCGTACAGCCAGTCGGCAGGAAGAGCACAGAACTGAACCGGGATCTCCTCGTTGCCATTTCTATCTCTGCTGCTCTCAAACCTTCTCCGTGGTCTCTATCAGGAGTTAACAAAAGCAATTTCCAACTGCCCTGGTAGACAAATGGTTCGAAACAACTGTCCCGGCGGGAAGGCCCTGCAGCCTGCGGACTGGTCTACTGGCACAACACACAGCGTGCCATCGGCTGCCGGCCCAGCCTCTCCAGCTACGGAGAGGGGAGAGCAGTCCTGGCCCCGTCAGGAGCCCTGAAGCTGCAGGTCAGCAGCGGCCTCGCTCTGCGTCACTCAGCTTCTGATGTGCCGTACCCAGGTCCCAGGAATGCGAGTTCTCTGACCACCAAACACAGAGAGCTGACTGAGCGAGGGGTGTGTTTAAATTGTGGTTTTAAAACCTGGGACAAGGAGTACTTGTGCGTGGCCGATGTGCTGACGGGTCTACCCACTGGCTGCTGAGCCCTTGGCTTGGGGGGCCAGTTTCTGCCCTGGCTCCCCTGGCTTTCCCTAAGCTGCCCTAAGGAATTGTAATTCCTATAGTTGACAGCGCATCAGAAAAGGGACCTCAGATTGAAGTGTGAAGTTGAACAAGAAAATTAAATGCCAAATTATTCTTGGAAGAAAAGGCTAGAGTTAGACATGAAATTCTAAGCATGAAAACTAAACAAAACCCCACCAACTCTCTGCACTCTACTGATAGTCTCTTAAATTGGTTGTACTTTATTACTCCCTAAATATTATTCTAACCTGTAGAGTTAAAAATCTAACTTATAAAATCTTACCACTTAAATAATTTTAAATTCCTCTGACTTCTTTGTTGATAGGAGGAATACAAGAGTACAATTTAGATTACTAACCACAATCTACAAAATTCAGAATTAGAAAGCTAGTGTACAATGGCATTGGAGCAAGAAAAAATGCTTTTTTTTAAAAAAAAAATTTTAATTTTACTTTACAATACTGTATTGGTTTTGCCATACATTGATATGAATCTGCCACGGGTATGCTTTAATATTTCAAAATATGAAATTTATTTTCCTTTGTACATGAAGCTATCAACCATCTGCATCTATTAAAAAGAAACTGTTCTCAAAGAAATGTTTCTTTCTTCAGTTTGGTTTCTACATAATTAGTTAAACTATTTTAAAAGAGATTTTTTTTTGGTGACATGTTATAAACACCAAGACCTGAAGTATAAAGAAAAAGAGCACCATTTATCTATTTGACATCAGTTATCAATACTCAGATTTCCAGTCACTGCCAACGATAATGGTAATTAGGTTTATGAAGCTGAATTCTAGAGCATGTAGGTACTTTACTTGGCTTTTTGGTTGAAACTGTATTGTTTATCATAAAGAACATATGCTTTCCTACATCAAGCATAGAAATAGTCAGTTCACTTGACTGCAAATTCAGCTACAATGTGTTAGAATTTAAATCAAGCAGAGTCTGTGACTCTCTTTTCTTCTCTCCAAAAATCCATCTTGTCTACACTGAAATTATCCGACAAAACACTGGGGCTACTGGGAAATCTACTCTGAAAGAGATCAAATTGTAAATCTAGGTGCAACCGACAACAACATTGTTTAGCAGTGAACAAAATGTTAAAAACAGCAATTCCTGCAGAGGCCAGTCCCAGGATGTGCTTGGGTGAGAATGTCACTTTGGTTGGTGAGGAGGTGAAGGGCTGGCTACATCCCTTAAAAACAAAACCAAAGAAAAGCTTCAGCACCCCCTTCCGCAGCAGTTCACAGGGGGATGCTGGCGTCGGCTCTAGGGGAAGCTGCCTGTTCGCCCGGTAGGAGAAGGTGGGAGTGAGGAGCAGGAGGTGCAGGAACCCCCGGCGGAAGCTGGACACACTCAGATTGGTGGAGGGTGAAGAAAGACATGATTTGCATTCTGTATTCCCAGTCTTGGTGGACACGTTTCATCAAGCAAATTTAACTTCATTTTGTGATTAAAATGAAAGCAGTGCTCCCTCCCCTGAAATCTGAATCTCCAACAACTCTGCTTGAGATCTGATTAATATTTGGTAGAGAGCTTCCTTTCTTGGGAAGTTATTTTCTTACCAGCCCTTTTCTGACACTGCAATTTTAAAAAGTATTGGTTATGTAAGTCACTTACAGATTTTTTTTTTTTCCTCGTTCCATAATAGGAACTGCTGGGGCCACATCTGAATCAAGGGCACCTGTAAGCCAAAAATTAAATCTTCGCTAACTTAAAATTACTTTAGGCTCTGAAAACCCTTTTATATGCCAAGATGGTTCCCATAGCAGACAGGCCTGTGTTGTTTGTTTTGTGTGAAAGTGAATGATAAAAGATCCATGAAATCGACACAGAAAGCCAGAACAGCAGAAAGAACTGAGGGCTCTCCATCATTGCGGCTTCTACCCTCTGCTGACTTGCGGAACAATGCGCGCTACACATCCAACTGCAGATCCAACACAGCTGTGCATTTCATTAGATGAAGAGCACTGGTGACACAAGTAAATAATTAACTTATTCTGGTCCGCTGGCTGTGCTTATGAGACCAGTCATAGCTGACAGATTTTAATACAAGTTAACACAAAGAAACCATAATGAGCTTAGGAGTTAAAACAAAATATTTAGACAGAATTTGATGATCTCGAATCTCAAATGAGACAGATGATTTTTTTAAACTTTGTATTTTACTGAATTCATTAGGGGGTGGGGAAGAGAGTTCAGGATCTTAGAACCAGACTTTTTTTTCTTTTTTTTTGAGGTGTTTCTGTTNTTACTGAATTCATTAGGGGGTGGGGGAGAGAGTTCAGGATCTTAGAACCAGACTTTTTTCTTTTTCTTTTTTTTTGAGGTGTTTCTGTTTCAGAATTATTCAAATCTTTAATCAAAGCAGGAAGGGTTTTTTTTTTTTTTTCCTTCCCTCTTATTTTTCAAATGAAAAATTAAAACTTTGGCTTCTCCAGAAACAGAGGCATAAAAATCTCCTCCGATATTTAGAACTCTTTAAAGTTACTCTCCTTTAATGCTAGCTTAAAAATGTAAATGATATGCAGTACGCTTCAGTGTGTTAACACTCTCCTGGATCCTTGAAAAGAGGATGGACTACAAATAAACCATATCTAATGGAAGCTGTTGTGAAACAATTACTGATTCATACCTTTAAATGCTTACGCAGCATTTCAGATTTTAAAATAAAATTTCATCCCCTGGCTCATGCTGGTGTCTCAACCCCATTGTTTATAGCACAACTGCCTGGCAGTGAAATACAAATATACTAGTTTAACAGGCCTGGAACACTTAACACACTCACAGGGGCCAAGTGAGAATTAGACCACAGATGACACTATAGAACTTCTAACAGATGCAAACAGACAAGAAGGAGAAACTGGAACACAGAAAGTTAGAGCAGAAAAAGTCTACAGATAACCAGTCGATAAAATATTATTCTGTCACCATCCATCTTAATATCAAGTTGTAAAGGTGAAGAACTTAGGGAGTCTCAAGAAACTACAAGTCTGCCTGCCAAGCCACACGGCAAAGGCAAGTCTGGGGACCCGCTGTCACGGTTCTCTGTGTCACGGTCCAGATAGTGGAGGCTCTTACACCAATTTGTATTTCTATTTCTGTGCCTTGCAGAACAACACATAAATCATTTTAAGAATAGGTTTACCCTGCAAAATTCCAGTTAATCTGACAAATCACTCTTAGAAAGTATTTCTAATTATAAACAGCAACTCAGTTGTTCAAAAGTCATTTGTGGATTAAAGAAAACCACAAACTAGTTTTAATGTAATGGATTCATTTCAATCCAAACGGGGGTTGGGGGGAAAGAAAAGGTAAGAAAGTGAGAAAAAAAGATATGGAAAAAAAAACTAAAGCATTACATTACCACACAGAGACAGAAAAGCAAATAACAGCTGGCTAAAGACAAAAACTGAAATAACATCTTTAACCTGACAGCTATTTTTGGTATGACTTTAACGTGCCGAGAGCCAACTAGCAAAGGGTTTCTCTTCTGTTGACAGCCTGGTCTCCCCTTAAGATCACATTCTGCTTCACCTCTTAATTTTTAAAAATTTTATGCAGCAAGTCTACCTTCTAAGTACAAACACTTTTGGATTAAATTTACCACTTTCAGGTTGCTACATATTTTTACTTTTTCTTTTCTGAGGAATAAAAGAGAGAATCATTTTCCTCAATTAACAGGCTGTGTGACAAGTGCTGTGATAGAGGTGGGAATATGAAGAGGTTCAAGAACTTGGGTTCACTTTAGAGCTGCCCCGAATAGAGCAGCCCAGCTGAATGCTGACCACAAAAACACCTGGACCGGTTCAGCTTACCACATTCTAACGCTCTAAGTGATGCAGAGCCGATCCTGCTGAAATAACACTGATCAGAGTCTACACTGCCAACTTTTACTCTCTGTGGGTACTGGTTAGACAAGGCTATTTATTCTGTACAGTTTCATACTCTGAGCACTAAGTGAAGGTGAAATGATGCTGCCATGCTTCTCTATTGGTCACAGTGCAGGAAGAAGCTTGGTGTTCGGGGAAGGTGTGATCACTGCAAAGCCCAGTATTAATGAGGTTCGGACACAGGGGCAGGGGGAGTGCCATCTATAAAAGGCTCATCACCCCTTGGATGCTGAGACCTACGTAGGGCAGGGCATCAAGGAAGCAGGAGATCTTACTTTGTCTCTGTGCTATTCAACCGATATTGTTACCTGGGGGGTAAAGCACCACGTTCCAGGGAGCCTTAGTTGTTTGGTCTTTGGAATGGGAATAATTAGCATCTATCTCATGAGGAAATTGTATTACAAAAACAGATGAGCTAATGTCTGAGAGGTACTTTCAGGTCCTCAGAGAAAGGCGGCAGCTAAACACAAGGAATTATTATTATATAAGAAACCTAATCACTCTCAGCAGGAAGCAAACTAGCAAGGCAAAGGAGACCAACTCAATGAATGGATGGGAGAGGCAGATGCAGTGGCACTAACTGTGGCTTAAGAGGCTGAAAGGCAGCTCCCTCCACTGGGCCGTGCAGATCATTTCATGCGCTCAGGACGGTGTCTCTCGTAATAACTTAGGACTTCACAGGACCTGGGCTGTGGATTTCCAGGGCAGAGTAGCTTACTGCTGATGAATATGGTGCTAAATGGGGCCGAAGCAGCAGCAGGAATGCTTTCAAGTTCGAACTGTTCGTGTTCAATAAGAAATGTTTCTACTTTGAACAAACTCATCTCGATAAGCCTTTACATATTCAGAAATGTAAATCTCTAAGTTGAAATGGGAAGGCTAACACAGGTGGTTACTCTTTTCTTCCTTTCCCCCTTTCCAGTTATTGAATTAACCTTTTATTCTCCACACCACCACCTTAAATAATCCCGAGGGGGAGGGGAGGAGAAAAAAAAAAACTGTTGAATCATATTAGCTTTGTTCTGATGTTGAATCGCTTCCAAATCTATCACATCACTTGCCATATCCCGGTTGACATAATTTTAATTCGGCTCTTCCTTACATGTTAACAGATAAATAATGCATAAGAAAACTTGATTAGCTTTCTTATTAAAACATCACTCTCAATGAGAGGAGGCGCTAGAAGACAATGCAGTTTTTACACGGCTTTCCCATGAGCAGTTGAATGGTTTGATGTGATAAATTTGCATAGTCTGAAGCACACAAAGGGCTGATTAATTGAAACCCTTACAATGCTTCTGGAAGCAGCTATTGTAAAACAATAACCATAGGAACTTTACAAAATACACATGGCTGAATGTGTCGAGAGCTTAATAAAATGTGTTGAGGCTACACTATTTGGAAACAGAATTGGAGATTTTTATTCTGGGCCATAAAACACTAAAAACCCTAATTTCAAAGCTTTACTTGGATATTTACTAAAAGGTCAGAGGGTTACTGGCTAGCTACCGAAGACCAAAATTTGTTCTTCAAAAAGCAAATTAAATAAAATCTTCCTGAGGTGTTTATGTGGACAAAAATCACCTTGATTTCAAAGGTTAAAGAGTTGCCAGGATTTCTTTTTGGAAGGAAACTCTGAAGGACTGTCTGGTGTCGGATACCTTATCTTGGGGCTCACGCTGTTAACTCCATCAGCCCCCTTCTCCCCTCCCACTGGAGTCTTTCATTCAAAAGGATCAAGCAAAGTAGGGAGCCAAAGACATCCAGACTTTGAAGCTTCAGACTAGCGAGGATTTTAGACGGTTTCAAGTGTTAACATGAGTACAAGGTATTATTATTATTACTCTAAGTCAAAGCCTTTTCATTCTCTCAATTTTAGAAAACATGAAGATAGAAAACTGCAATAACAAGTGAAGGTATGGAAAAAGCAAAGCTTTTGCCCAGCCTTGCTTAACAAACTTTTTCTCTTGGATTTTTTGCCACAGGCAAATTTAACATTTTCTTATTTTCCACTGCCTCTTCATGCTTACTGTATACGGAGTCTTTAATGTGTTGGGAAATCAGGGAAGACTTTCTTTTCTTCTAAAAGATATTCAGTTAAAATCTAATAAATTAATTTAGCAGGTTTCTGAATAATTTTTATTAATGCAAAATGGAGGCAAGTGACCTTATCATGGAACTTTTGTTGAACAAGAGAGGGTCAAAGATGAATCTTCCAAACAATGTTATCCATAAATGTGTAATCCCTATGAACCAAAGATAGATAAGCTGAATCAGCCTGTGGAAAAAAACCTGCATTTTGATAAGACTGTATTTCTATTTTAAAACAAAGGTTGACTTCACTCCACTTAAACTGGCTGTTTGAGGATTTAGGGGGCGATGCTGAGGAGGGTATGCCATTATCTCAGATTTGCAGTTATTAAAAAGCTTCTGTTTGCCAGGACAAACACTCTTGCTCAAATACAGTTTTTCCTCTGCTTTGGAATACTGTTTGGTGTTGCTGCCGATTCTGTGATCTCCAGGACCTTTGTTGGAGGTGCTAATCCCTTTTCACATGAGAGACTGAGAAATGTCCTCTGAGAGAAGTGATATATTGCTTTTTTCCCCTACATCAAAGGAGTCCACTTTTTCCTCCCTCATTGTGAATGGCAGCAAAAGTCAGAGGAAACCTGGAAATATAATAATTTGGTTTCCTGAGGACTGAAATGAAATTTAACTTGGGAATTCCTTAGGCTGACAGGTAATTTTTGTTAAAGGATTAAACAATAAAACAAGCAAACAAAAACCCAACTGAGCAGGAAATCTGGTCACCCTTCTAATAAATGCACTGAGCATCATAGAAAGCAAGGCTCAAGATACAAGTGTTTGCCCTTGATGAATCTTGTTCATATAGAACTTATGCCAAAGTTCAAGAGGCTTATACACATTATTTTGACTTTAATAAAAAGTCTAGTTCCAAACATGACTCCAACCAGCACTCATGTGAATGCCCATTCCTATCTTTGTGTGCTGTGCTTAGTTGCTCAGTCGTGTCCAACTCACTGCAACCCTATGGACAGAAGCCCGCCAGGCTCCTCTGTCCATGGCGATTCTCCAGACAAGAATACCGTAGTGGGTTGCCACGCCCTCCTCCACGGCATCTTCCCAACCC
The DNA here is from genome assembly GCA_006410935.1 of Redunca redunca. NCBI lineage: Eukaryota > Metazoa > Chordata > Mammalia > Artiodactyla > Bovidae > Redunca > Redunca redunca. The sequence continues at coordinate 106,185 of SJYQ01096392.1, read as the reverse complement.
AGGGATCAAACCTAGGTCTCCTGCATCGCAGGCAGATCTTTACCATCTGAGCCACCAGGAAGCCCCTTCCTGTCGCTAACTCTTATCTATAAATTTGATCAAGGAAGAATGTGAAGAGAAAACACGAAGAACATTCCAGACCCATGTCTGCTCCACTTTCCCCTGTGGAGCATCATTATGCATCTATTATACAGCTCATAGCTTCACTATAAAGTACCCGGATGTTGAGAACACTTGGGAAAGGAGATCAAGACTTTGGGGTTCTAATATTTTCCCACCACCACCAGAATTTAAAGTTAAAGTAAGCTTTCCCTCCTTCATAAACAAACATACAACAAATCCATAACTTCGCCGTACAGGTTATTACTAACTCATCTCACCTTCCCCAAGAGTTTGCATATTACTAAAAGGATGAACTGTTCTAGAGATCTCTGACCAAGGGCCAGTTCCTTTGAGGGAGAGCTCATTCACTATGCATTTACTGATGAGATGCACAATGAACCTCACAAAGACCCAGAGGATGAGGTACTTCATTAAAGGTCTTTGAATTTCTCATTGGAAAACTCTATTGGAATTCCCTTATCTAAAAAGTGTGTTGTGCATTTTAGGGGGAGAATAGATACATGTACATGTATGGCTGAGTCCCTTTGCTGTCCACCTGACACTATTACAGCACTGTTAGTCAGCTATACTCCAATATAAAGTAAAAAGTTTAAAAAATAAACAAAAAGAGTGCTGTGAGTGAATCCTGGCTCCTTCACGTTAATTCCCTTCTCCTATGGAATCCTTTCTCTCTCCTCCACGCTTGGCTCTCTCTGCCTGGTCCTCCTCTGTTGTCCAGGTCGCAGGAAGTGATGCTGCTGACTGGGTCTGCCACATTTTAAACAGCTACTGATCAAACACTTTCACTTCTCCAGTGGGCCTTCTCTGTCCAATCAATTGAGTTCAAGCTTTGCTTATCACAGAGCACTGATGTTGAACCCAGCTAGTCAGAACTGATTTTTCTGTCCCAGTTCACCCATGTACTGTGGCCTCTTCAACCTTCTTCTTGAGCTTTTATAACACAGAGCTTGTAACTACCACTGTTTAGCTACCTCTTTAGCTGTGTTTCGTTTAGCTACTGATTATCCCACCACCTTTGAAGTGATCAGGCTGGAGGAGGATAGGCCCTCATGTTCTGTGAAACTAAACTTTCAAGTCTCCTTTAATTGTTAGAGAAGATATTTTCAGAGGCATTAAGTACAGAAATGCCATCTACACAATGTGTGTATACAAAAAAGACTTCCTAATTCCTAATAACAACTTTGTCAAGGTCAACTTTCACCAAAAGACAAAAATCAGGCCATCTGCAGGGCTACATTGCTTTTTAAATACCAAGACTAACAAATTTAATGCTCTAAATGGAGGGGGTGAGAGAGGTGGGCATAAAGATGACCTACGTCAAAACAATCTCATTTTCTCATAGAGAACACACTTGTGTCAGCTTGCAGGAGATGCTACCAAAAAAAAAAAATTTCTAAAAGAAATTCTACATTTCAAGAGTAAAAGCTTAGTTCAACTAATAGTTCTCTCACGCTGGTGTGCATCTAGACCAATACAAAAGGAAATCATTGCAGAAGACACCACGTGACACACGTAGGAAATGCCCTGAAAGCTCACAGCGCTGTGAAAGTTTGGTCAGCCCATTTCAGGACAGCCGCAACAGCATAACGGGCACTGTGGACTAGTCTCCATTTCATTCACAGTTTATTCTCTCAGGCCTCATCCAGCTCCTCTCTGGGCCCCACGCTGAGGGCTGCGTGGCTTGCAAGGCTCCACACAGATGCCACCAGCTGTGCCCATTGCCCATCAATATTCAAGTCAGCTCCCTCCACCCCTGTCCAGGTCACTACCCTCAAGGGCCCTCCAGGCTCTAACCACCACATCGAGCCAGACAAACCAGGAGAGTAGACAAAGTGGAGGGACAAAGAGAGTGGACAAAGCAAATAAAAAATCTTCTTTGTCTTCTACATACTAACTCTTGACAGATTTGGAAATTTTAACCAAACACTGTCTTCTGGCCAGGCTACTGGGCCAGTGAGTTTTACAATGAGTTGATTTTAAAAAGACAGGAGTACCTGGTAACATAGCTCTGTGTCAGAAGTATATCTTAATGTGGGGGATTGTCAGGCATTTTGGGAATGAGGTATGTGACGACAGCATTCCCTTTGGACTGGTGGCACAGGAGTGCTATGTAAAGCTGCTTATCCAGGAGGAAAGGGAATTTTCCATCTCCTCAAGAAAATACTAGGATTAATATTTAAATAGGTAATATAATATTAAGAAAAATTAGAATTCTGTCTCAGGAAAAGGCTGCATCTTCAAGGGAAAATTCCAGGGAATATAGCAACCTCGGCTTCCCAGGTGTGGTGGTGGCGTAGCCGCTCAGGTGTGTCAGACTCTGTGACCTCATAGACTGTAGCCGACCAGGCTCTTCTCTCCATGGGATTTCCCAGGCAAGAATACTGGAGTCGGTTGCCATTTCCTTCTCCAGAGGATCTTCCTGTCCTGGGGATCGAACTCACAGCTCCTGCACTGCAGGTGGATTCTTTACCACTGTGCCACCTGGGAAGCTGAGGCTTCCCTCAGAGCTCAGTAGGTAAAAGACTGGGCACACGCACACACACGGCAGCCTTGGGGACAGAGCGGTAATGGGATATCAAGAGAGGACGCCTTACCTGGCACAGAATGGGCAATGCACTTGGAATCAGAAATCTGGATCTGAACTGACTCTGCCAGCACTAAGCTGTAGGAGGCAAGCCACTCACGACTCTGACCCTCAATTTCCTGATCTGTATGCTGCTGCTGCTAAGTCATTTCAGTCGTGTCCAACTCTGTGCAACCCCATGGACGGCAGCCCACCAGGCTCCTCCATCCATGGGGTTTTCCAGGCAACAGTACTGGAGTGGGGTGCCATTGCCTTCTCCGAACTCAACTCCTGCCCCGGCCTAACTCCAAAAAACTGTTCCTTCCTGGTCCTCCCCTTCTTGATAGACCGCCTTGCCAGCGGCTCAGGCCACAGACCTCACCCTCAGTTCCTGTCTTTTCCTTCTCCAGCACCTCAGCCATCAGCAAGTCCTGCTGGCTCTAATTCCAGAGCACACCCAGAATGCACCACTTCTCTCCTGTTCTCCACTACTGCCCTTGTGCAAGTCACCATCCCCTCCTGCCTGGACCATTGCCACCACCTCTGGGCTTCTCTGCCTGCTCTCCTCCAGTCTACTCTCCATGGGGAACCCAGGGTGATTTCTTAAAACGGTAATTCCATCTTGTCACTCCTTTGCTTACAGTCGCTACCCAACAGGCCTGCTTGTTCCCAGTATATTTAGAATGAAATCCAAATTCCTTTCTTTTGGCCACATGACCCTGTACACTGTGCCCCATCCTTTTTCTCTCACTATCTCAAACCATGTTTCTGCTCAGACACATGTCTGGCCAGACTGGCCTTGTGTGTCTTCTCTGATTGTACCAAGCTCACTCATGCCTCAGGGCTGGCGAACTTAACTCTCCCAGACCCTTGCGTCTCTGGCTTCTTTTCATCCTCCAGGTCTCAATTCAAGTCCGCTTCCTTCAAGAGGCTGACCTTGATCATCATCCACAGGGCAGCCCCCTCTTCCTGAAAACCAGTTACTTTTGCATTAGTCTTCCTGTGTCACACTGATCACCACCTTAAATTATTCTGTTTGTATTTTTGTTTACTTTTTTGCTGTTTTCTTCCCCAAGAAAACATAAATCCCAGGAAAGCACAGACTCTGTCAGTATTTACCACTGTTATTTCTAATATTGAGAACAGTTGGTACATAGTGAGAGCTTGAGAAACGGATTGATTAATAATATAAGCACTTGAGATAATCCTCCATTATATCAAGTTCAATGAGACACAAAGTTGCTTTGTGATCCGTGCCATCCTTTACCAGGCTTAAAACCGGTCACTATGGCCTCCTGCCTCTTCTTGGCTCTATTCCTGTAGGTCAACAGGTTTTCACTCTTTACTGCTGCTCCCCATTTTTTCTTTCACAGGAAAAACAAAACCTTCATCACAGCCCTCCAAGTCCAAACCCCACCTAGCCTGTCTCCCTTTCCTGCCCAGCCTGCGGCAGCAGACCTTCCAGCGGTCAGCTCTACCAACTGTGGCCATGGACCAGGCACTGCCTGCTTCCCACACATCATTCTGTTTAATCCCGGTAACAACTCCTAGGAAACCGTCTCCATTTCAAAGGGATAAAACTGGTCACTTGGCACTCAGGACCTTTATCTCTTTGCTATACTTTTTCTCAACCTGAAGGCTTTCTTTAAATGCTGAACAGAAGTAACCTCGAAGAAAAGGGGAAAGTGTGCATTCAGTAAGCCCACAGGGCAGGGCAGGGCTACTGGGTGTACATTACAGGAAAGTGCACTCAGGTTCCAGAAGAGAACGGTAGCCTCAGAAAGCTGCAAGGCGCTCCCTTCACAGGTCACAGGCAAAGAGGAACAGCATCTGTGAAAAATAATCTAAGAAATTCTTATACTAGGGAAGACAGATTTGGACCAGACTTCTTAAAAGTGTTTTCAAATGCCGAGTTTTATCCCTATCTACAACAAACTCACAACTTCTCTATCATGAATGGTCTTTACCATTTAGTTTAGTATGAACTGTATGCAATCCATTGTATTCATCTTTTTGCCAAGTACTCAGGGACACTAGCCAAGGGCTGAGTTTCCTTGCTACCCCCCAAAGAGCCAACATAATTTTGAGCCCATGGCAGGGATTTAAATATGACCAAATAGATTTCTGTGGGCTGTCAAGGCAGATTTTTATTGAAGCTCAGAGTGCATCTCCGGGTGGGTGTGTGCATTTAGCTATCTTGGTTGAAAAGCTTTAGCAGGCTTCTGCGGTCAGTTAGGGCTGGGGAGCTATGCGTCTAGGGTGATGAAAACCCTGGTACCAATCTGGATATAAATAGGACATTTCATTTCTGATATTTACTGGGACAAATAAGTTATATTAATTTGAGGAGGGAAGATTTTGGCTTATTATATCTGTATGTTTGTGATACTTTAATAAACTATTCCACAGACATTGAACAGATACTGTATAATACGCAAAGTGCTGTGTGGGATGCTGCGCAGGGGTAGTTAAATAAATTAGTAGGGCATGTTTTCCATCCTCTTTTCCATCCTCAATAAATCTAAAATATACTTAAGTTAGCCCAACAAAGTGTTCTGATGTTTAACAATATATACAAGTGGTTTAACAAAACCATGATTATTTTTGAATCTTTACGATTTTACTATATATGAAAAAAACCGGAAAAAATGGGTTTCTGCCATTGTCATGTCTCTGGTTTCAGAAGGGTGACATTCACAGAAAGGATAAAAATGGCAGACTTTAGCTATAATAATGATTCAGGAAAAAGATATGCTATTCTCAGATAAGAGTTGCCAAACTGTGATGAATACCTTTCTGATAATCATTAGCATTTATGTCATAATTCTGATTATATGAACTTTAAACCTTTTTTAAGTTAGTTTTCAATCTCAGAAATGCTTACAACAGCCAACAAAAACAAGGCATCTTGAAGCAAGGCTCTGATTAGCAGATAAAAGGTGTTCTAAAAACTCTTCTCACCTTCTACTGAAATAACTTTAATTTCAGTTCTATATGCTGCAGTGAAAAAAACTCACACACTTAGCATTCTTGTGTTGAACATTCTCGAATAATAGATACATGGATTTCCAGGAAATAGGGAAGAAGAAACATGTCTATCTCTACTCCTTCTCTGAACCTCACTAACAAGAGAGTTGACAAAATTAAGGTATAAGCCTACAAGGAAAAAGATGGGCAAGAGAGAACTATACAATTTTGAAAGCTGATGAACAGAGGAAAGAACAGTAAGTGGCTTAAGAGAAGGAGAAAATTACACCTGGAAAAGGTTTTCATTCCAATACCAAAGAAAGGCAATGGCAAAGAATGCTCAAACTACTGCACAATTGCACTCATCTCACACGCTAGCAAAGTAATGCTCAAAATTCTCCAAGCCAGGCTTCAACAGTATGTGAACTGTGAACTTCCAGATGTTCAAGCTGGGTTCAGAAAAGGCAGAGGAATCAGAGATCAAATTGCCAACATCCGTTAGATCATAGAAAAAGCAAGAGGGTTCCAAAAACACATTTACTTCTGTTTTATTGACTATGCCAAAGCCTTTGACTGTGTGGATCACAACAAACTGTGGAAAATTCTTAAAGAGATGGGAATACCAGACCACCTTACCTGCCTCCTGAGAAATCTATATACAAGTCAAGAAACAACAATTAGAACCAGACATAGAACAAGGGACTGGTTCCAAATTGGGAAAGGAGTCCATCAAGGCTGTATATTGTCATCCTGCTTATTTAACTTCTATGCAAAGTACATCATGCAAAATGCCGGGCTGGATGAAGCACAAGCTGTAATTAAGATTGCCAGGAGAAATATCAATACCCTCAGATATGCAGATGACACCACCCTTATGGCAGAAAGCAAAGAGGAACTGAACAGCCTCTTGATGAAAGTGAAAGAGGAAAGTGAAAAAGTTGGCTTAAAATTCAACATTCAGAAAACTAAGATCATGGCATCTGGTCCCATCACTTCATAGCAAATAGATGGGGAAACAATGAGAGACTTTATTTTGGGGGGGCTCCAAAATCACTGCTGATGGTGACTGCAGCCATGAAATTAAAAGACGCTTATTCCTTGGAAGAAAAGTTATGACCAACCTAGACCGAGATTAAAAAGCAGAGACATTACTTTGCCAACAAAGGTCTGCCTAGTCAAAGCTATGGTTTTTTCCAGTAGTCACGTATAGATGTGAGAGTTAGACCTTAAAGAAAGCTGAACACTGAAGAATTGATGCTTTTGAACTGTGGTGTTGGTACTCATGAGAGTCCATTTGACTGCAAGGAGATCCCACCAGTCCATCCTAAAGGAAATCAGTCCTGAATATTCACTGGAAGAACTGGTGCTGAAGCTGAAACTCCAACACTTTGGCCACCTGATGTGAACAGTTGACTCGCTGGAAGAGCCTGATGCTGGGAAAGATTGAAGGCAGGAGGAGAAGGGGATGATAAAGGACTAGATGGTTGGATAGCATCACTGACTTGACGGACATGAGTTTGAGCAAATTCTGGGAGCTGGTGATGGACAGGCCATGCTGTAGTCCATGGGGTTGCAAAGAGTTGGACACAACTGAGTGACTGACCTGAACTAAACCTGCACGGAGGCACAAGGGAGGGAACTGACTCAGACCTCTCCACCGCTCCCGGGAAGGCTCAAAGTGCTGTGAAAACAGGGTGAGTGGTGGAGGTGAGGGCAGTAGTACTGACTCCTAGGTTCCCTGTCCACCAGCAGTCCCAGCGGGCTCTGTATTTAAAATGTGTCTCACTCTTTGCAACCCCATGGACTGTACCTGCCAGACTCCTCGGTCCACAGACTTCTCCAGGCAAGAATACTGTAATGGGTTGCCATTTCCTCCTCCAGAGGATCTTCCTGACCCAGGGATCGAACCTGGGTCTCCCATATCGCAGGCAGATTCCTTACTGTCTGAGCCACCAGTGAAGCCCACCGCTTCCCCCACCCACCACCAATTCTCACCGGGGCTGTTACAACTGCCTTTGAACTGGAATCAGGGCTCCCTCACTTACCCCATACAGTCTGTTTTCATGGGGGCCAAAGTAAGTCCCATCGTATTTCTCGTTTGCTCAGACCCCTCCGGTGGCACCTCTCTCCCTCCGGGTAAAGCTGAAGTTTGCGGGGTGACCAGTGAGGCCTCGCCTCTGCCTGCCTCTGCCCCAGCCGCACTGGCTCCTGGCTGGGCCTTCAGCACACCAGGCTGAGCGCAGCCCCAGACTTCCCTTTTCCCTCCATCACTTGAGCTCCCTTCCTTCTCTCAGGACTTAGTCATCTTCTCAGCAAGGTACTGCTCCTCAACCACTTTACTTACAATGTCACGAATAATCACTCCCCCTTGACCTGCCTCCTGTTTTGCTCCCCTTAGTTTTTTTCACCTCAGCACTTAGCATTATCTCTCTTGCCCACAGGAATGTAAGCTCCACACGGGTTGGGATCTTGTCTGTTCTGTTCACTGCATATCAGCAGGACCTATAATAGTACCGAACACTCAGGAGATACATAACTAAGTCTTTGTAGAAATATATGTGTGTATAAGAAATCATCAGAACCTCAGTTTTTATTCTCTACCCTATACAGCCAAGAAACTACCTTCTACCCCCAAAAACTCACCCAAGAAAATGAACCAGAATGACCCATGACCCGGTGTGGGGTGATGACACAGCAGAGAGTGGGGTAAGGATACAGAGGAATGAAGTGAAAGTCTGTGCACTGGGCTCACAGCCTGCTGCCCCTGTCTGGCTTCCAGAAGGTCAGCTGACAGATAAACCTTAAGCACTGCTCCTAGCCTCATTTCCAACTGCAACCTGAAATTGAACCGAATGGCACTTGTAAGAAATATGATTCACTGCTTGATCACCTACAATGACTTCCACCAGTCAACAGGTTCTATCCCTGGGACACAGACCTGCTAACCATTCTTTAGGGTTCAAGGAGGAACTGCACATTAAAGGAAAGCTTCCAACAACAACAACAACAGACTCTAAAACACACACGAGGAAAAGAAAGCTCTCAAGAAACAGAGATTACATTAGAAACAGAAAAAAAAAACCCAAACCAAAAAAGCAAAGCTAAAAACTAAAAGAAAATTTAAAATATATAAATACATACCCGTTGTTATAAAATGGAAGAGTACAAATTAAATTTAAAATTATAATTGGAAATCAAAAATATAAACAGGTTAAAAAGGATCTTGAAAATAAAACTGATCCAATCTCCTAGAAAGAAAAACAAGAGAAAAGAATGGAGAGCAGGGAGAGAAAAGATAACAAAGCTAGATAATCAGTCTGGAAGAAATCTAACTAACAGGAAAACCAGAAAGGGCATGGGGAAAATGATGAAAAGGAAATTACCAACAACAAATATATGAAAATGCCCAAGAATGGAAGGAACTCGAACTTCCAGAATAAGAGGGTGTCTAATGTTCAAGGACAAGAAATGAAAAACGTGTCTATGGAATTTCAGAATTCAAGAAAAGAAAACAGTAAAAGCTTCCAGGGGTGGGGAAATAGGGAAGGATGGAAGGAGGAAAAGAGAGAGAAACAGAGCGCACAGACAAAGGTCTGAAGAATGATGCTGCAATTCATGTAAGTAAGATGGAATCGGACAATAATGTAGAGATGGGATCAAAATCCTTAGGGAGAGCAATTTTAAAATCTAGAATTCTTTACTCAACCAAAGTATATTTCAAGTATGAGGACAGAATATGTTCAGACATACATGAGCTCAAAAAATGTACTTTACATGCGCACTTTCTCAGCAATTTAATAGATGGACTATCCCACTACAGGGGTGGGAGGTGGGGTAGAGAGAGAAGTGACAGGGCAGAGCCAAGAAACAAGGGCTCAAAGGAGGCTGTCATAAATGATTACCATTCAGCAGGCTTAGCGTGCAGTGCGTGGGCTGGGTCCCCCCTAAAATTCATATTACTGATGTTGAATTTCTGGTCTCTAGAACTTAGAGATAATAACTTCTCTTGTTTAGGTCACCTAAGTCTGTGGCCCCTGGGGTCGCGAAGAGTCAGACACGACTGAGCAACTTCGCTTTCACTTTTCACTTTCATGCATTGGAGAAGGAAATGGCAACCCACTCCAGTGTTCTTGCCTGGAGAATCCCAGGGACGGGGGAGCCTGGTGGGCTGTCGTCTATGGGGTCACACAGAGTCGGACACGACTGAAGTGACTTAGCAGCAGCAAGTCTGTGGCATTTTATTTTAGCAGTCCAAGCGAACTAATACAGAGTGCTTCCCAACATTTCTAAAAAACAAGTCTAGGACACACAAGATGAGCTGTAATGGCCTTGGCTTCCCCAGGCTCTGCCCGGCACTCCTGAGAGTTCCAAGGATTAACCTCTCAGTTTACCCACTACAATTCTTTTTTTTTTTTTTTTTTTAATTTTTATTTTAACTTTAGTTTACTTTACAATACTGTATTGGTTCTGCCAAACATTGACATGAATTCACCATGAGTGTACATGCGTTCCCAAACATGAATCCCCTCCCACCTCCCACCCCATAACATCTCTCTGAGTCCTCCCCATGCACCAGCCCCGAGCATCCTGCATCCTGCATTGGACATAGACTGGCGATTCGTTTCTTACATGATAGTATACATGTTTCAATGCCATTCTCCCACCCACTACAATTCTTAACACTTAAGCTCTGGCTCAGAGAAGAACCACTATGGCTTGGAGGAGGAGGAGTTGGGGACACTATAAAAGAAACCATCTGGGGAAAAAAATGGTTCTAACAGAGTACCGATCATGTGGAAAACTGAGCCCATGCTGAGAGGCTGTTGATGGTATAGAATGGTAATAAAAATAAGGAAAATTAAGCAAAATTCTTAAATGAGATACCGATTAACTTCTGAAAAAATAAAGTTATATAACCAAGGAAATGTACTCAACAATCACTTGGTTTGGAAGCGAATAATATTTATGGCCCAGATAAATAATTAAGTAACTTAAAATCATGATGAATCTATGCAGGGAATGGAAGTTGGGAATAGGAAACAGAGGTAGCCAAGTGTAGGTCCTCCTACCTATCACAAGGCAAGATCAGCAGGCAACGTCTGCTGGTGAATCCGTCTGCAAACGGGTGAATGAACACAGAGCTGCTTAAGAATATTATTTAGAAATACTAAGTTGAAAATGAGGTGAAACTGCTTCAGGAAGCAGAAGAAGAAGAAAGGAAAGGAAAGGAAAACTATGTTTTTTAGTACAAGGCACTCTTTTCTGGTACTATTTGACCTTTTTAAGCCATGTGCACTTAATATTTAATAAAATTATACTTAAATAAAAATTATGTTAATGGTCCTTATACTCTGATAAAGCTTACATAATCTATTTTTTGTTTGTTTGCTGTTCCCCCCAATCTCTTCAATAAATCTAATGAAGTTGTAAGAGAAGAGAATATCAAGGGAATCTAGGCTAATCAGAAGGTTTTACCCTTGGATTAAAAGCCATCTGGAAAAAGAAAACTAACAAGATAAACTCCTCACTACAAGTGAAAGGTCATCTAGACCCAGGAGGACTTCTTTCAGTTTCGTATAGAGATATTCTAGTCAAAGCTCCCTAAGACTGAAGAGATCTCTAAACTCTGCACGTTTCAGATCACTGCAAGTTGGAAACCACTTCTGTCAATGAACACTATCTGTATTCTATTAACAGTCTGAAAAAATGCAAGAGCACAGACTTGATGACATTTTACCTCGAGGTCTGTATTCACAGGACCTTACTAATCAAGCATGGTTTTCATTCAAAAGTATTGCTTTGTTTCTACTGTATCATACACACACTCATATACAATGTACAGATTAAAATCTGGGTAAAAATCAATCCATCAAGAGTGGGGAATCTGTTCCTTTTCATATTCCCCGTACCTTCAATTCATTGATATATTCAAATGTTATCAATTACCTCCTAAATATCTACTCTGAGAAAAGCTCTTATGAGAATCTAAGGACATGGTCCCTGTCCTCAAGCTTAGTGGAATGTGAACACAGTGGATAATTACTGAAATGTACACTAGCCTTCAACTCTTTACACAGTAACTCTGATGGAACAAAGCACAAGGATTTGGGCTTCAAGTGTGCAAACTGATTCAGAATAGAGATGTCCTCTCACAGTGTGCACGTTTGTAAAACTTTTAGTGCCAACATTTTATAAGAGGAGTATCAAGCTTTGATCTTGTCCAGGAAACAGGTCAAGTAAAACAGACGCTGTTAACGAGGCTATGGTTACCCCACAGAAAGACTAGGAGTGTATCTCAGAAAGTGTCAAGACCAACAGAGAAGGAGAAACAATCTCAATATAGAGAATCTGACTTTCACTGGGAAGCGGTAGGAAATAATAGAACCTCAATATAGGTTTTAAACTCAAAAGTTAAGACTTAACATCTTAGGGAACTGTATGAAGTAGAGGTATCAAATTCACAGTTACAGATGGAACCAATTCTGTTTCATAAAGTATTGATAGGCTGAAATAATCTTGTGTCTGTTAACCGAATTAAAAAATGCTTCTGATGAAATAGTTAGTACCTTAGTCTGAAACAGTTCCACTGACGGAATGACAACTAAGGCTAGATTCATTTGACCAAACACACTATAATATCTGATATACTTGCCTGGCAAAGCAATAGTCAGAATCATCAAGAATTTAATGTATAATTATCTTCAAACCAGTCAATTAAAAACAAGAAGACGGGATGGGGTAGGAGATGGGAGGGGGGTTCAGGAGAGAGGGAAAAAAACAAACAACAAAAACAGGAAGATATCACACCAGCAATTTATAAGCACAAGTGAGATTCAAAGTTGAAGCGTGAATGAATAATAGCCAGTATTAATGCTCACAGCTTTCACTTCTTGAGCACTTACTATGTGTCAGGCACAATCCTAACTGCTTAACGGTCAGGATAGCAAACAGGTTAGTTACAGAGCATGGACTCTGGAGTTAGGCTGCTAGGGCTTAAAAACCAGCTCTGCCACCAACTGGGGACGTGGGCAACCTACTAACCTTTCTGTGCCTCGACTTCCTCACCTATAGAGTACAGATTGACCTACCTCCTGAAGCTGTGGAAGAAACAAATGAGCAATGTGCCAGGCACACTGAGTGCTACCCAAGTGTTAGCTGCTGTTGTTCTGAATACTAGTGCATGGCAGACAGAGCTAAAATTCAAACACCAGGACAAACTTAAACTCTAGGTATATATTGACTGAGAGAGATTCCACTGGTAAGTTAATCAGTAGTGACACAGGACCACATGTTCCTTGAAGATAAAAACAAAACAAAACCAATAATGAATGAAAACCCAGCACTGACCATCAACAGAAATAGGCTCGCCAGTGGGATCTGATGGAGAAGGAGCATCTAGGAGAAAGGTCACTGTGAGGCAGACCAAGCACTGCACTGGAGGCGGGGAAGACCGCGGTTCCAACAGCAGCTCAGCAACGAGCTGGGTGCCTGTGACCGGCTGCTTACTGAGCAGGGTCTGAACTTTCTCTTGTGTTAAATAAAGGGGCAGGTGACTCTGAGGTACCTTTCGGTGCTGACATCCTGATACTATGACCCAATAGAACATACAGCATTTTAAATACACACCTTTTGTAAAAAAATAAGTATTACTATTTATCTCTGAACAGCCACTTGTACTTTAGTAGGTACGTCATCTAGAACTTATTTATAATTTTGGGCTGAGCACTTGCAGAATGAAATACATAGTATAGAAAAGCAACACTATGGTACACTGCTGCTGCTGCTGCTAAGTCGCTTCAGTCGTGTCCGACCCTGTGCGAGCCCACCAGGCTCCCCCGTCCCTGGGATTCTCCAGGCAAGAACACTGGAGTGGGTTGCCATTTCCTTCTCTAGTACATGAAAGTGAAAAGTGAAAGTGAAGTCGCTCAGTCATGTCCGACTCTTCTCGACCCCATGGACTGCAGCCTAGCAGGCTCCTCCATCCATGGGATTTTCCAGGCAACAGTACTGGAGTGGGGTGCCATTGCCTTCTCCATGGTATACTGTTAAATGCCACTAAAATATAAACAGGTTAATCTGGGAAATAAAACAACAATACTTTTGATAATATGGTAATACTTTTTCTAACATACTGAATTTTTCTAACAGGGAGAATTATAAAGTAGTTCTTATATAATTGGTTAATAAATACTACAGTTTTATAAAAAAGCTGAGAAATGATACAACTTACCTTTTTGCCCATGACGACTGCTGAATTTGTCTCCAATCTCTGGACGCCTTGTCTGTCTCAGCAGCATTTTGATCAGAAAAGCATCTTCGGCATTTGAAGATATCATCACTTTTTCAATATACGAGTCTGTTGCCCCTTTGTAGCTAATATTAAGAGAAAGCCACTATAGCAGAGTTTTCAAGCCGCCCTGGGTGAACCTATTCTTCCAGGCATATTTCATGTAATACCTACCACAGGATATTCTGACATTCCCATTTCAGATTCTGAAAAATGACTTTTCTCTTTCAAGAATAAATTAAAATGTGCCAATTTCCCTTGGACAGTCCTAGTTTAAAGTGGTTAAACATTTATTACGAGGCGGGCACAATGCAATTTAATCATTACCATACATGGTATTCACATACTGTTATTCCTTTATAGGAAATAAGAACTGAGGAAAACTTAGGAAGGTTAAGAACTTGCCCAGGACACATGACTCACACAAAGCAGACCTAGGATTTAAGCTGAAGGCTGTTACTCAACTCCAAATTTTTAAACAGTACTTTAATCTACTCAGCTTTTCCCTTGGGAACTTTTCACACACTTCACGTCATCTGTCTTTCATTCAACAAACATTATTCAGAGTGTACTTGTGTCAGATCCTTACAGGCCCTGGACTTAACAAAGATTGAGAAGACATAGTTGCTGCCCCAAAGAAACTCACAACCAATGAAGGAAGAGAGAAAGGGAGATACGAGAAAGTTTTCTGGTACGGCGAGAGGGGTAATGGGAAAGGCCTGAGGAGGTGACAGTCAGTCCCGTCGGTGGTGGTAACAGTGGTGAGAGGGAGGGGCAAGCTATCAAGGACTGCTTCCTGGAGGAGGAGACCCTAGAGTGGAGACCTGACCAGACAGAAGGAAATTCCAGGCAGAGGGAGCAGCGTGAGTAACTGCACAGAAGTCACACGGAATATCTGGAGAATAAGAGACAATTTACTAGAAATATGGAGCCTGGTGTGCTCAAGGGTGAGGCTAGAGACATGTGCCAAGAGTCATGGATGGCCGTGTATTTATTATATTATCATTTCGTTCAGCCTTTATCATGCAGGCGACATTGTCATTAGGAGTTTTACTCAATCTACTCAAGTTTTATTCTATTTACTCAAGAGAGTAGCAGATGAATAATTCAGGAGAAAAAATAAATCACTCTGGCAGTAAGAGAGAGAGCCTGAGAAGTGTGGGGAGGTGCACGACTGGAGGCAGATGTGCAGTTACCAGGAACGATGAGTCCAGCCGGAGAAGTAGGCCAAACTCAGATAGCCACACCTGTCACTGGGAAGTGAGAGAAGTTCTGAGGAGACAGAACTGACTGCACTGACCAAACTAAGGCGTGCAGCAGGTCATGCAAAGGAGTCAGGTGTATGCTGTAGGCGAACGGCTGGATGGCGGCAATACTCTTTGAGAATCGGACCCAGGGGAAGCATGTCTGAGGCTGGGGTAGGTGAGGGGAAGATGACGGTTTGAGTCTGGGTTTGGGGACCCCTTTGTCCAAGAGCAGGTATGGAGCTGACACTGGGCAGACGTCTCTCTGGCAGTCACCAGCCACAGGAGCTAACTTCTGATTTCCTCCACCCCCTCTTTTTAAAAATCTTTCAATGTAGTATTTCCAAGGCATGACCAGGACGTACGTGATGGGCACATCTTTGTACTGCGGCTGCTGGGGCACGTTACTTCCTTCCAGGGGAATCTGAGTCACTGTGGGCATGGACTTGTTTACAAGCACTTGCTTGTTTTCTACTTTCTCACCTGAGAGAGAGAGAAGAGCATCAGACAAGTCACTATCATCCATCTGGAGGGCAAAGGTTATTGGAGCATAAAACCCCATGATTAGACCTGGTGCATGAAATTCAGACGTGGAGGTGACAAAAAGAGTCCAAATGGGCGGAATCAGAGTTCAACAGGGCTTGTGTGAAATTCTGCAAGCCCATCTGAAAACACCACATAGATTAAGATCACAGCATGTATAAAATTAAGAAGCTGCTTTAGGGGACCACATGAATGATAGAAAATCCATCCACTTTAAAATGTCTCCTAGGGTGTTAGAATAGGTTTGGGCCATGTCACAATGATTTCAGCTAGTAATGAGTCCCCACCAACTTAAACGTGGACAACGAGAAAATATAAGTATTTCTTCGATTTTCCAGCTGTCCTCACCGTTGCTTTGCACCTTTTTGCGGTAAGCACAGACACCAGCTACTACACTGCTGTCACTGCACTTGTTTTCCCTGCTATAGCACTTGGTTGATATGGTTTTATAGGTTATTTTTTTTCTGCCCTGTATACCAAACATTCAGACATACTGCTGAATACTTTCCATAATTTAAAAGCATATACATTAAAAAAAATGATTTTAAGGCTTTTACCTGGAGAACAAATACCATCTGCATCTAAAATCTCATGTCGCCAGATGGGTTTCCTTGTAGCAGCATCCAACATGGGCCCCATCACTTTATCAAAAGTCTGATTGGTATATCGTTTCAAGGTGCATTTAGCATTTTTATATACAAGGCAACGCCCAAAACCTAAAATGAAACCAAAGTGGGTTCAGAACCACCAGAAATATGAAACTATGAAGTCACAGATTTGTGTTATTCAACAAGCCACCCCACTCTACCTCCCTTCCCCTCCGAAGTGTTTGTCACTCAGTCGTGTCCAACTCTGTGATCCCATCGACTGTAGCCCACCAGGCTCCTCTGTCCATGGAACTCACCAGGCAAGAATATTGGAGTGGGTTGCCATTCCCTTCTCCAGGGGATCTTCCTGATCCAGGGATCAAACCCAGGTCTCCTGTGTTGCAGGCAGATTCTCTACCATCTGAGCCACCGGGGAAGCCCACAGAAACACACCCCAAATTTGCTCTACATTTACATCATGAGAGTAGCCAAGCCAAATAGCAATCTGATGACTTGAAGAATTGGCTCAAGATCTCTACCATATAAACATAAAAACACTGGAATCTCTACAATCATTTTCCAGCACAGAATATACCTTGTCAGGTTGGAGGAAGTCGAGAAAAACCTAAGAATATCACTGTGATTCTTTAAGAGTGCAGAGCGATAGCATGTGAAAATTGGAAAGGGCTTTAAAGATCACTTGGCTTAATCCCTCTATCTTATAGGTGCCACGAGTGAGGGGCAGAAAAATTAAGTGGCCAAGGTCACTCAGCAACATGGTGGCTGAGCTGAGACAGAGCAAGTTCACTGATTAGCCCTTATTCTTCTCACATATCATTTTGTTGCAAAACGTTTGCTACTCTTCTCTGGAAAGTTTTCTTTTTGCTGATTTTAGCATTTAGAGGAAGTCTCAAACAAGCAAACAAAAAGATTAATTTTTCTCCAGAGAAAAGAGAGAATAAAAAGAAGCAATCAAATGATATTAATGGGAGAGATAGTTCACCTTTGCCTTGAAGATTAGAGATTACTTTGATTACATTTTTATATTACATTTATCTAGTGGAGGAGGGAAAAGTCCTGGGACCAATTAATAACTTAAACATTAAGGAAAGTAAGCAAAATGAATAGAAATAGCCTTTAGATGGAGCAAACTCAACCACTGAAACCCACAGAAGGATTTGTCAGTTGCTCAAAAGAGCTGCCTGTCCTTCCACACTAAGTAACATTTCCTAAGATGCTATGGCTGGATTTCTTTCTTCTTCCCGTTTTGGCCAAGCTGTTATTTTAAATGGGATTCTCCCTCTGATCTCCCCAGGATATACTGAGCCATGTCAGAGTTCGCTTAAATAGGAAAATGTCTGCAGATTAAACACCAGCTATTACTGAAGAAATAAATGCAAGGCTGTAAAATCCTTTGCTTATGATTCTCCACCCAAAGCAGAACTCTTTCAAGAAATCTAAGAATTTGAGTTCAGGAAATTAATTGGGGAAGAATGGATTTCTAAATAAAATCTCAGTGCTCTAATGTCATTTTTAAATATGAAGGTGACCATGGGATGAAACAACACATTTCTACATCTGGACAGTAGATGAAGACATCTGTGTGTCTTTGATAACAGTCTTCGTTGTTATGGCTGCTGGTAAATTGTGTGTGGCCATAATAAACTCGCCTCAGAGAGCAAGCTGCTTTGAAAACCTTACATGATCTTGAAATTTCATACAATGGCCATTAAGTGCAACATGCTGGAGTGCAGTGTGAATCTGAACTGCATGGAATCAGAAGCGTTTTCTTCTGAGTATAAATAGACATTTTATTTACAGGTGGGAGCTTAAAGGCAAGAGGACAGTAAACTCAGATCATTAAATTGTGTTGTGGAGTTTCTGACAGATATCTCAAAGTCTTCAGATTTCCACATAAATGTTACCAGTTAATCAGAAAGGAAAACATCTAGCTTTAAAGCATGGCTGTTGTCATTTGGAGGAAAAAAAGCGGCATAAATTAAGTGCAGCCAACATTAACGCCAAAGACACATGTCTAGGAGTACTATTATCGCTGCCTAGCAACTGCACAGAGTGAAGGGGAAGGCAGGGCGGGTCTGCCAGGGAGAAAGGAGAGAAATGGATGATGAAGACAGAAGTCACACCACAGATCAGGTGATGGCTAACAAGCCCCCAGGTGGGGACCTGCAAAAGTAAGCCATCAAAAAACTGGGAAAGAAAAAGGTAAAATGATGAATCAGGGTTTGTGCATGTATACTTTTATCATTTTGCTAACAAAAAGGTATAGCATTATGGAGTTGAGATATACAATAAAAATAGTCGTTTACATACAACTATTGCTATTGCCCTTTCAACAGGTTTGTAATTAAATATACAACTTGATGTTATTTTTAAAAAAGCAAAAAAATGGTATTTCATTTATTGTAATTCCTGCTAGGAAATTATCAAATTCTTACATTTCAATTTTTGTTTTCTGTTGAACTGTCTCAAGTCACCAATAAATTAAATAACAAAGAAAAAAAGGTTCCTTAGTAACAATTATTAATACCTCTATATAATATTCATTTAAAAAATGTCAACACCATACATAACCACTTCCTGGCTATATATTATAAAAATCAAATCACTTGAAACTGACCTTAACATTCTGACGTCAAGTGACTTTCACATTGATCACGCTTGTGTATCTGAATCTGCACAAAGGTACCTTTGGTGCTCGTGCTTTGAAAATTCACTTACCTCTGTCCAAGGAAGCCTTGTTTAAAACAAGAGCATCTTCGATATCATAGCCACTATAACTCATCACGGCGACTGTCGCGTTCTGTCCAGCTGGCAGTTTCTCAAATTCTATCAACTCAATCGTCTTTGTTTTAACCATGGGTTTTTGTGGATATGCTAGGAGATACATGAGAGTATCAATTCTGTTCCTCTGGTTGTATCCAATGGTACCTTCATTGGCATTGGAGAAAACAAAATGCAGCATTCCATTAGATCAAATAATTAAGTAGCAATGAATATAGAGAGAAACACTGACTTTAATAGTTAAAATGAAGAAAATCTTCAAATATTTAAAGAGCAATACCTCATAGTGATTAATGACTTTCAAAAACAATTTTTCTCAGTTATGTCAAAAATCCTACAAAGACGAAAAATCACACTCAAGGTATACTAATCTGAATAATTTCAACTTTTGGATTTATAAAATTGATCCCATTTGGAGAGCTTTTGTCTCTGCTGGTTAATCATACATGTCAGTCAACAATTCTGCATTTGGTTCTACTATGTTCCAGGCATATTTACAGCTGCAATTAGAAAACACCTCACAGTGCTGACGGCAGAAAGCTTAGACAATAGGACAAATAAAGAAACCAACAATTCCAAATGTTCAACATGAAAAAATTTTTAAAAAGGGAGGAAAACTAACTATTCACTTATTAAGCAGTTAATAAACACTTGGGGCCCAGCGCTGGAGATAAAAGGGAGAGAGGCAGGGTCCTTTCCCCTAGGGAATCCAGGGCCCTGTCCAGTCAGGGATGGGCTTTTCTCTCTTTAGCAATTAGCCTTTCCACCTGACTGGACCTTGGAAGAGTATCACTGTCAACCGAAAGTGAAGCTAGAATGTTACCTACCCTTCTTTTTTCCCACTGGGTGCATTAAAGTTCAAAGATCGATTCCACAAAAAGGCTTTCAGTCTTGGGGGCTTGTGAACACACAATTGCTCCTACTCAGAGACCTTAAAACCGGGAAACCCACGTTTGCCCTACTGTTGAGCTTGAGTGCAGGTTTCTGGACCTCTTTAACTTTTCCCAAGTATCTCTTCTTTGACCTGAGGTGGCACATCTGCAATACCCACACACGTCCAAGGTGCTGACATGTCATTTAATGGAGTTAAGCTTTAATGTGAGCAGATATAAAACTCAATTATTTGTTTCCTTTTCCTTTTTCTCTTAGTCATGTCATTAAATCAATGGTGATTTCAATTTAGAGATGAAAACAACCTATTCAGGCAGCAAAAATGATATAGTACTCCTTGATGGTCGGGCTTTAATGAAATCTGTAGGACACTAAAGAAACAAGTGCCTAGTACATTGCTAGGCTTATTACCAATGCTCAATAAATGTCAAGTAAATGAAATGGAAGAATTTCAATATACTTTTTATGAAGGCACGTATTTGTGCTTAAATCTCTAGAAAATTTATCAAGATTCAGCTGAAAACCAATAGCTAAACTGAACTGCATGAACTTTTTCTCAAGTTCACACTAAAAATCCCCAATTACTGTTATTTTAGTGCCAACTAATAGACTGGACAGGATACCTAATAATAGATCACTTATGGCCTTAGAAATAAAATTGCTGCTGCTCAGACTACAGTAAAGTTCATGACAGTAAGTTCATCCTTTTACATGAAATCAATTCAAATTTATGTTGAGATTTCAGCTTCAACTGTATACTTTACCTGCCGGAGACAAGGGTTCAGGCAAAGTCCCACCAGGCTGCCAAACGTGCCCTCTGAGACCTGAGCCGAGTATTACCATGCAGCAGAGACCCAGAGTCAGCTGAACTTCTAAACAAGGGTGACAGAGATGGCATCCTGCTATAAAATTGTGCTACTCGGCCCAGAGCATAATTCTTGGGCATCGCAACCCACTATGAAATGGAGGAGCAGCTAAACGGTTTAGCAAAAGTTTGGGGCTTTTGATCTCATCAGAAAATGTTCCTTAAAGACTTCTGAAAGAACATGTAGGCCAATACATGTATACACATCTCTAGCAGCACTGGCGATGGGTGTGTAGGTTAAAATATGATTTATAAACTATGACTTCTATGTTATAAAATTCTCAAATGCCACCACACCCCATACTTTTTATACAAATCATGAATGACTGACTAGCTATTTTTACCAATAAGTCAGCTGTTTGGAGAAAATGTCATGCAGAAATTATAACATTAGCCCAGGGAAAGGCATATGCTCAAACTAGGACGGCTCTATTAGTATTGTCAGCTTCCTTAAGAAGGGCACTGCATGTATATATTAACTAATAGAATATCTATAAGCTGAATGCTCCTTCTACTGGCCCATTCTGCTGTAAAAACAGTCTCCAATGAATTTATCTGCTCACTACCCAGGACACAATCTTTCTTACAAAGTCTTATTTTCTTGATCAAAACTTTCTTAGGGAGTCACAAATTGGCATAACATGGTATGTATATGTAGGTTAAAACAGTGAAAATGTTTTTTAAGACAAAAGGAAAAAAAGTAAGGATGAACACAACTTAGAAAAGGTATATTGAGAAAAATAAGGTATATATTTAACTAATTTTTCCATCTTCCTTCACCCAAGCTCTTTTTATTTAATTAATTGTATATATTATGGAATTACAATAAATTTTACCCATTTAAAGTGTACAAGTTGATGAATTCTGACAGATACATGAATCTGTGAAACCACTACCACAATTAAGATCCAGAACATTTCCAATACTTCCAGATGATCCTGTCCCTGGCCTCAGGCAACCAAGGATCTGTTCATCAGTACAGTTTCAATTTGCATTTTCTAGAATTTCATATATAAATGAAATCATACAGTAAGTGTACTCTTTGAGTTGCTTCTTTCATATAGCGTGATTCTGAGATGCATCCACATGTCTGTGTGTAACAGAATTCATTCTTTTTATTGCTGAGTACTATTACATCATAAGAATATACATTTTGTCTATCCATTTACCTGCTGATGGATATTTGAGA
The DNA here is from genome assembly GCA_006410935.1 of Redunca redunca. NCBI lineage: Eukaryota > Metazoa > Chordata > Mammalia > Artiodactyla > Bovidae > Redunca > Redunca redunca. Next base: position 84,124 of record SJYQ01096392.1, on the reverse strand, counting down.
TGTTTCCAGTTTGGGGCTACTGTGAATACAGTTGCTATGAACACTGACGCACACGTCTTTGTTACTCATTTCTCTTGGATAAATACACAGGAGTGGAATTTCTGTGTTGCTTGCTGAGAATACAGTTAAGTTTATAGAATAATTTTAGCGTTTTCCAAAGTGATTTTACTGTTTTACATTTTCACCAGCAATGTGTGACCATTTTGGCTGCTCCACAAATGTCAAATCTTTTTCATCTGCGTCGTTCTACTGAGTGTGCAGTCACATCTTACAGAAATTTACATTTACCTGATGACTAATAACGTTGAACATATTTTCATGAGCGTATTGGTTATTCCTATTACTCTTTGTGAAACACCTGAGTTTTCCCCTGGCCCCCATCTTCTGAGTTGTCTTATTACCCAAGAGTTCTTTGTATGTATTCTGGACACAAATCCTCTATCAGATATGCAGAAAATACTTCCGTCCATTCTGTGGCTTACTGCTGTCTTTCATATATATATATATATATACATTTTTTTTTTTTTTTGGTCACACCTAGCAGTATGCAGGATCTTCATTCCCAACCAGGGATTGAACCCATGCTCCCTGCAGTGGAAGTGCTAAGTCTTAACCACGGGACCACCAGGGAAGCCCCTGTCTTTCACATTCTTAATAGCATCCTTCAAAGAGAAGAAGCATAACTTGAGAAAATCCAATTTGCTAAAATTTTCATTTTTTATAGTTTGTCCTTTTTATGTTCTAAGAACTCTTACATCATTTGAGATCACAAAGATTTTTGCTTAAGTTTCCTTCTATAAGTTTTACAGTTTCAGCTCTTACATTTAGGGGTATGATTCATTTTGTATTAACTTTTTGTATGGTATGAGGTAGGAGCTGACATTCATTTTTTTCTATATACTCAGATATTTTATTTTGTTGAAAAGATTTTCCTTTCCTCTGAATTGCCCTGATATAGTCATCAAAAATCAATTGCTCATAAAAGTGTGGCTCTGTTTCTGGACTCGTTCCACTGATCTACACGCCTACCCTCATGTCAACATCACGCTGTCTTCCTTACTATGGCTTTATGGTAAGTCTAAGTACTGGCTTGTAAAGTCCTCCAACGTAGTTCTTCGTTTCAAAGATTGTTTTAAAAATCTGCATCTGACTTCTTAACAATTTTAATGTCCTCAGAGATTTATTTGCTGTTGAGACATAAAGTACCTACTAAGCTGGCACCTGGCTAGGCCCCAGAGATACAGTGTTAAATAGCAGACATAGCCCCTGTCCTCAAGGGAGCTTATAATTTACAGTCTACCTTCATCATGATCCGTGGTGAACCAGAAAAGTGAGGAAAGAAGTTAGTTTCAGCTGAGAAAAATTTTAGTAAGTTTTACAAAGATCACTGTATAGAAGACATAAAGTAATCTCTTAAGAGTTACTCAACCAAACTGGAATTCAGTTTCCTTGTCAGAAACAAACAGGTATGTATTATATCTGATAGGACTATCATTATGTTAAATGAAGAAATGTACATAAATCAGTTGATATTCAATGAGTGGCAATATTCATTATGATTAATATTAACAATATTAGCAGTAAAAATACATACTCATCATCCTGCAAGACTGCCCATTCTACCTCCAACTCTAACCCTACATTTGGAACAGTTCCTCATTATAAACATTCTAGTCTCAGGAACTGTCACACAAGCTACACTTACAATAGGTACAATGAGTATGTCTTTTTTAACCAACGGAATTCTAAAAGAGAATTACCATGGATAATTTGGTCAAGACATCTTTTCACTTTGTATCCCCAAATGGATTTAAAAAAATTGTCTTAAAAAAAAATTCAAACAGAAAACGAGAGAAGAAGAGATGTAGAATGAAACCACATTTTATGAGTTTTTATGTGTATATGATGTGTTTCTAGTATTTTGAAATCCTCCAGCCTATTTCTAGTACATCCCATCCTACTGTAAAGTGGGGGATACAAAAGAAGGAACTACCCACTTAGGAACAGACTCAGACAAAAATCAAAACAGAAGCTGCGTTAACGCCGAACTTTAAAAAAGTCCAAGCAGTTTGGAGCTGAGGGAGGAAGGGGCGGTGAGAAGCATCAGGGGCTAGAGGAGGGATGTGATGCATATTCATTAACTGAGCTGACAGTGACCAAAAGGTCCTTTTAAACGGGAGAAAGGGTTCCACTAGAGGCGTGCCAACTAATAAAACGGGCAGGATATGAAAGCGTGACTCATGTGAACTTGGCGTCGGGTGCCGGGGGGGTAGGGGGAGCAGACAACTCGGCCCCCTCAGACAGCCTTCCCTTGCAGCACTGGGTGACCCGAAGACCCTGCCACCTCCACACCCGCCGACCTGACTTTGCGCTCTGAACCACGTCACAACAGAGCCACAGGCACGGCAGGGAGGCCTCCCAGTAGCTCAGGAACACGCTGTGCGGAGCCCTGAACTTCACGAATAAAGCCTTAGATTTAAGAAACACCCTCTGCTGGTGTTTTAGGCTGCACTCAAGTCAGCCCTGTCTTATGCACAAGGTAAGGCTCTCAAGTGTCTGTGGTCTGTGCTGTCTTGCTCTCCTTCATAGTGACAGAAATGACTTTTATTTTCTCACTGTTGAATGGGAGGGGTTGGTGGTAAACTGCATATAGTCAACTTCCAGGTTGGTTAGAGTATTTAGTGAATTAATTCTGGGATACCGTCTCTCACTTTCCACATGGACTAATAGATGAAGAGCAACTAAAATATTTTGTTATAAAATCCACACAGACACTGGGAGGATATATAAGGAATCACGGAAAGTGACTGTATAATTTTTCATCCGGAAAAAAAGAAAATCCACACAGAATCTCTGAGCTGTATATAGTCTTAAGCAATGGCTGATACCTAAAATGGGATAGTGTGATTTTAGTTACTAGTGGTCAAGACAGCATGGAATTAAAATGACTCCGAGAAGTTCAACTCAAAGAGCTGGGTTTGCTTCAGACCTGGATCTCTGCTCTGGCCTCCCTCTGCTGCTCTCTCTCCTTTTGCCAGTTTTCCTATAGACCTCGCTCAACACTTCTGCAGCTATTTCAGTGCCCACAGAGCAAGGTGGCCTTCTCATGTGCCAACTTTAAATATTACCTTTATCTCGTGGCTTTTCTTTCCAGTCAGGTGTTTTATAATAACAAACAGTAACAAAGGCTTTTATTATTATTATTATTATTACTTAAGATATTCAGTGGCTTTTGTCTTCCTAGCGTCAGCAGTCACGTCAGAGGATTGTATCCAAGGAGCTAAATGTGCAGGACCCAGGGTCAGAGCAGCTGAATACACCAACCTCAGAAAACACAGACAATGAATTGCAAATGACACTCAAAACAAAACGAGAAAAAAAACCTTCACACAGAAAACTACAAAAGAACTCTACAGACACTGAATTGGCTTTCTGTACACACTGATCCTGCTTAACTGTGTGTGGTAACTGGCCAAACGTTTTAGGTACTCAGGGCTACAAAATAAAGGCTTTTTTTTTCTTTTTTGGTAGGAAGAGAAGTTACAAAAATAAAAATATTATTTCTTTCATTCGAGTCACTTATTTACAAAAACAAAAAGATTTGCCAAGTGGTGAGAGATACAGCCCTTTCTGTTTCAATCTTCAAACACACTAAAGAGTGGCATTCGCGATGAAGTGATTAGTCTTCCGTTAATTCTGCTGAAGGTTCTACACAAAAGGTGTATTGTTTCAGCTGGGATTCACATCATGAAACAAAATGGTTTGGTAAACCCAATAGAAGTGATAGCCCTTTCAGGACACACAGGATTCAGTACTGTATATTTCAACTTGTTAGCAAGTCAGAAGCACAAGCGAGAACTCAGCCTACACTGCTGTGGAGGATGAATGGGAAACTCTAAATTGATGAGCCGCTGTTTAGATTTTCCCACTGGGAATTATTCTCAACTGTCCAGGCATTGCATCATTCAGGTGAATGGTAGCAGGACAACATGCGTCTTATTTCTCTGTGGCCAACCAAAGGGCAATATAAAAACTCGAAAAGACATGCATACTCTTTATCCATAGGAGAAACAGAATTCCTTAATTGTCAAGCTAATTATCAGTAACTGAAAGGCTAACTGCATTCCAGTTGTTACCCGAAGGCAATGCTAAAACCTTTTACGGTTTCTTTATGAACCTCCTTGTAGCATACTTTAAATCAGAGATGACAAGTCATATTGATGTCATAGACACAGATGAAAAGAAAATGTATTAAACTTATTAGGATTTAAATGAGCTTTAAAAAATATTTTTTTAAAAAAAGCTTATAAGTAAAACTTTTTTTTTTGCCAGTATCCTCTATATCCTCTTCAAGACAAAAATCCAAACTCCTACACATATGGCATCTCTCCAGCATGCCTCTCTGCCCATACTATACAGCAAACATGATACAGAACAGCTGTATCAAAGTATATACCAAGACTTCCCCACGTACTGCTTGCTTACATTCTCATACCTGTGAGAAATACTCAAGAGTCCCCAAGACTCAGTTCAGTTCTAGTCTCCAGAAACAACCCACTCTCTAACCTTAGGTGTTCTTTCTGCTCCTACTGCCTTAGACGCTAGCTAACAGTCTACCACAGCGTTTATCAGACTATATCCAATTCCTGGTATATTTATTGTTCTCTCCTACTAGACTGTGAACTCACTGAGGGCAGGACTCTGTCATCTCTATATTTTCAGGTCCCAGTACTCCTGTCTGGCTTATATTTGATGCTCAATAAATGTTATGGATGACAAAAAATCAATGAATGAATGAAAGGAAAGGAAAGTAGAAAGAAAGAAACACAAATTCAGGAAACTGACACATACTGAATGTTTCAGGAGCTACAGGAGCAACTGTGTGGATATAACGGGCTCAGTGATTGTCATCCAGACAGTAACTAAGTACATCCTAATCAATACTGTAGCTCTTATCCCTATTGCCTTCCACTCTCCTCCTTCTACCTCCAGTTTTCACTGCTCTTTCTTCCAGCTCTCCTGGTTAATAACTTACATTCATATAGGGCTCTTCTCTTTACAGTTACTACCTTGTAATTCTGTGACAGTTATTATGTATCCTTTTGTTTGGCCAAGGGAACAAGTTCAGAGAGGTTTTCTCCATTTTTGTTTAGGCTTTAGACATGACAGGGGAACTTGCAAGCACTGCAGAATTCCACAACCTCCTGGGTTTGGTAACACTCAGGTGTGTCAGCAACATCTGACTCAGCCAAACATGCAATACTGGTGAAACACGAATAAACATATAAGTATTCATCCAAGTGTTTAGAACCAAGTTCAAGAAGGAATTCTTACCCATGGCTTGTTTCCCCATGGCACACTGATATGTGTTTCTCGGGGACTGGTTGTGATGAGGGTACGGGATCAGGCCAGCACAGACTCCGAGGAGAGTGAAAGGTTCAATCTCCAAGTGGGTGGTATCTCTATCAAGTTAATTAAGAATCAGACATCTCAGGCACCAAGTACAAAATAAATATCTCTTTAAGGGTATAAAAAATATTACTATCCAGGACCCAGAGGGATCTAGATAATAAAATTTAAGTTTACATAAATATATATATAAAAATCTATATATAAAACATATATAATAAATTTATATAATAATAAAACCTCATAATAAAATCTGATGCTAGTAAAGCTGATAGGAAAAAAATCCATACGTAAATAAAAATATAATAAAGCAAATTATTTTTTTCAGTGAAACTAAAATGTGCAACTTTATTATATGAAGCAATACAGGGAGACAATATAGAATGCCTATATAAAAAATAAAACATTATTACATACTAACTAATAATAACAATAACTAACACTTTTAAAGAAATTACTATATTAAGCACATAGAAATATAGTATCAAAAATATCTACATGGCACCACGTTGTACATCAACTATACTTCAGTTGCAGAAGGAAATGGCAACCCATTCTGGTATTCTTGCCTGGAGAATTCCATGGACAGAGGAGTCTGGTGGGCGACAGTCCATGGTATCACAAAGAGTCGGACACAACTGAGCAACTGACACACATACTTCAATAAGTTTTTTTAAAAATTTAAAAAATATACCTCCGTGGATGAGTAGCCTGCTTTCTCCCACGTTTCTAACGAATATCAATGAAAAAGTTGTATTATCATCTTAGAGAGAGGAATATGTCCCCTTTAAGAACAATTACTAAGACCTGAAGTGAAAAGGTAAAGTGTTAGCTGCTTAGTCATCTATGAGTCTTTGCGGTCCCATGGACTGTAACCCCAGCAGGCTCCTCTGACCATGGAATTCTCCAGGCAAGAATACTGGAGTGGGCTGCCATGCCCTTCTCCAGGGGATCTTCCCGACTCAGGACTGAACCTGGGTCTCCTGCACTGCTGGCAGATTCTTTACCGTCTGAGCCACCACGGTATCAATACTGTAACCACCAGCTAAACATGGCTGCTGAGCACTTGAAAAGTTAGAATAGTGCAGCTGAGAAGCTGAATTTTTAATCAGTTATTTTAAATCTTTTGGTTATGCTTGTGATCACTTAAATGTATTAATCTACCTTTTCAATTGTAAATGTTATGAAATCAGACCAAGTATTTCCAATGAAAATTTAGCATCCAAATTGAGATATGGTATAACTACACACCGGATAAGACTTAGTAGGAAAAAAAATGTAAATTATCTCAATATTTTTATAATGATTACATGTTGATATGATAATCTTTCAGATACACTGGGTTAAGTAAAATTACTAAAATTAATTTCATCTGTTTCTTTTTTACTTCTTTAATGTGGCTATGAGAAAACTTAAAGTTATGTGGTGACTTGCATTATATTTTTACTAGATAGCTCAGTTCAAGATACTGGCCACAAAGTAAGACTTTGCCTAGTAGATGTCAGAATCTTGATTACTTTCACAATATAATTTTGCATAAAACTCAGTTTTGGTTAAAAGATAAGGCAACTGAGATACTGCAATGGGAAAGGGCAGCCAAACTGTTTTAAGGTCTTGATGAAACATCTCACATCCGGGACCTGTGGTCTCCAATGACCCTCTATCCCTTCCTTGAGTGTTTCTGAAGCACAACCTTAACTGTAATTTCAATAGCTTACAGTACTTCTGAAGAGAAGTGATTTCCAAGATAACCCAACACATCATGGAGAACTAGCTGCAATGTACATGGCAAAGATCTCCCACTTATCCAGTTATCCATCTATTTATTTTTCAAAAAATGTGTACTGAATTTTGTCCCTCATTTGGTTAAAGAGCATACTTTCTATGTAGTCTTTGGTTTTGAAGAATACACTTCTGATCCCATGACCTCGCAGAACCCCAATCCTCTCTGACACTTTAGGTCTTTGTCAGCAGAAAGGAAAATGGCTCTAGGCTTTGTTTTCTGGGGTGTTTTTTTTGATAGAAAAACAGCTTATAGAAAAACTTTTATAACCAAGAGTGAAACAGTTTGTTAAAAGGTACTGTTCTGTTTATATTTAATATGATGGCCAATTTGACCAATCCAAAAAACTTTATTTTTTCTGATGTAAAAATTGGGATAAGCTGAAAATAAAGAAGGTAAAGATCTGAGTTTCCTCTTTTTTCATGACAAGAACATATATAAGATTATATGAAAATTCAAACTTTCAGTCTGGATTTGAATTTTATAAAACAGAAAGGAATTTTATAGGATTGGCCAAAAATTTACTTGGGTTTTTGTGTAACACCTTATCATTCAATATTATTCAAAATTAAAACCACTCTAAGCTTCTATCCTAAACAGGAAATAGGAGACTTCCTGTTCACCATGCATAAGGGCATTAAATTTAGCTCAAATTAAGAATAACTGACCTGCTGCTTGCAATAGCAAAAAAATTAGAAATAGCCTTAATTGTCATCAATAGTGGAACAAATTAAATAAGGTATTTATGTACAGACAACATAATCAAAAGCAATTAAAATATTTATTTGTATAAATACATACACATACATTCATGTGGAAAAATATCCAGGATGATAATGTTAATAGCATTGAGTTAAAAAATCAAGATGGAGTATTACTCAGCCATTAAAAAGAATACATTTGAATTAGTTCTAATGAGGTGGATGAAAATGGAGCCTATTATAGAGTGAAGTAAGCCAGAAAGAAAAACACCAATACAGTATCCTAACGCAAATATATGGAATTTAGAAAGATGGTAACGATAACCCTGTATGCAAGACAGCAAAAGAAACACAGATGTATAGAACAGTCTTTTGGACTCTGTGGGAGAGGAAGAGGGTGGGATGATTTGGGAGAATGGCACTGAAACATGTATAATATCATATAAGAAATGAATTGCCAATCCAGGTTCGAAGCAGGATACAGAATGCTTGGGGCTGGTGCACTGGGATGACCCAGAGGGATGATACGGGGAGGGAGGTGGGAGGCGGGTTCAGGATTGGGAACATGTGTACACTCGTGGGAGATTCATGTTGATGTATTGCAAAAGCAATACAATATTGTAAAGTACTTAGCCTCCAATTAAAATAAATAAATTTAAATTAAAAAAAGAAAAAAATAATAAACTTTGTACCTGTTTTCACACACACACACAAAAATAAAGATGCTGAAAATAATAGTAACCATGCATGTATGTTTGCATTTACCTAAAAAAAAATCTAGAAGAGTACATATTAAACTTGTAGCACTGGCTACTTCCAGAGGGTGGAGTTTGGTGGGATGGGGAATTACTTTATGCATTTCTACATTTTAATAAATATCCTAAGTATGAATTACTACCACTTTTTTTTCTTATTTTTAAAGTAAAATTAATTTGATGTATGGAATAACTTGGTGTTGGGTGATACTGATAATCATTTTCCTTTGCAGAGGGAGATTTGTGACACTGTATAGGAGGCAGTGATCAAGACCATCCCCAAGAAAAAGAAATGCAAAAGGCAAAATGGTGGTCTGAGGAGGCCTTACAGCTATGAAACGAAGAGAAGCCAAAGGCAAAGGAGAAAAGAAAAGATTTGAATGCAGAGTTCCAAAGAATAGCAAGGAGAGATAAGAAAGCCTTCCTCTGGGATCAATGAAAAGAAATAAAGGAAAATAACAGAATGGGAAAGACTAGAGATCTCTTCAAGAAAATTAGAGATACCAAGGGAACTTTTCATGCAAAGATGGGCTCGATAAAGGATAGAAATGGTATGGACAGAACAGAAGCAGAAGATATTAAGCAGAGGTGGAAAGAATACACAGAACTATACAAAAAAGATCTTCACAACCCAGGTAATCATGATGGTGTGATCACTCACCTAGAGCCAGACATTCTGGGATGCAAAGTCAAGTGGGCCTTAGGAAGCATCACTAAGAATGAAGCTAGTGGAGGTGATGGAATTCCAGTTGAGCTATTTCAAATCCTAAAAGATGATACTGTGAAAGTGCTGCATTCAATATGCCAGCGCATTTTGAAAACTCAGCAGTGGCTCCAGGACTGGAAAAGGTCAGTTTTCATTCCAATCCCAAAGAAAGGCAATGCCAAAGAATGCTCAAACTACTGCACAACTGCACTCATCTCACATGCTACCAAAGTAATGCTCAAAATTCTCCAAGCCAGGATTCCACAGTATGTGAACCATAAACTTCCAGATGTTCAAGCTGGATTTAGAAAAGGCAGAAGAACCAGCGATCAAACTGTCAATATCCATTGGATCATCGAAAAAGCAAGAGAGTTTCAGAAAAATATCTATTTCTGCTTTATTAACTACATCAAAGCCTTTGACTGTGGGGATCACAAACAGCTGTTGGAAAATTCTTCAAGAGATGGGAATACCAGACCACCTGACCTACCTGCCTCCTAAGAAATCTGTATGCAAGTCAAGAAGCAACAGTTAGAACTGGACATGGAACAACAGACTGGTTCCAAATAGGAAAAGGAGTATGTCAAGGCTGTATATTGTCACCCTGCTTATTTAACTTATATGCAGAGTATATCATGAGAAATGCTGGGCTGGACGAAACACAAGCTGGAATCAAGATTGCCAGGAGAAATATCAATAACCTCAGATATGCAGATGACACCACCCTTATGGCAGAAAGCAAAGAAGAATTAAAGAGTCTCTTGATGAAAGTGAAAGAGGAGAGTGAAAACATTGGCCTAAAACTCAACATTCAGAAAACTAAGATCATGGCATTTGGTCCCATCACTTCATGGCAAACAGATGGAGAAACAGTGGAAACAGTGACAGACTTTATTTTTGGGGGCTCCAAAATCACCGCAGATGATGATTGCAGCCATGAAATTAAAAGACACTCGCTTCTTGGAAAAAAAGTTATGACCAAACTAGACAGCTTATTAAAAAGCAGAGACATTACTTTGCCGACAAAGGTCCATCTAGTCAAAGCTATGGTTTTTCTAGTAGTCATGTATGGATGTGAGAGTTGGACTATAAAGAAAGCTGAGTGCTGAAGAATTGATGCTTCTGAACTGTGGTGTTGGAGGACTCTTGAGAGTCCTTTGGACTTCAAGGAGATCCAATCAGTCCATCCTAAAGGAAATCAGTCCTGAATATTCACTGGAATGAATATTCCAACTGAATATTCCAACTGATGCTGAAGCTGAAACTCTTAATACTTTGGCCACCTAATGTGAAGAACTGACGCATTGGAAAAGACCCTGATGCTGGGAAATATTGAAGGTGGGAGGAGAAAGGGGACGACAGAGGATGAAATGGTTGGATGGCATCACCGACTCAATGGACATGAGTCTGAGTAAACTCCAGGAGTTGGTGATGGACAGGGAGGCCTGGCACGCTGCAGTCCATGGAGTCACAAAGAGTCGGACATGACTGAGCGACTGAACTGAACTTGTAGCAGTAAACAAAACAGACAAAATCCCTGCCTTCATGAAGCTTCTACTGGAGGGAGATAGACAACACACAGATGCATCAATAAAATGCACATTTTACAGATTTTAAGATTTAAGCACTAGAAAAATAAAGTCGTGAACGGGGTGGACCAAGGAAGGGTTTCTACTTTAAATAGGGTGGTCAGGAAAACTCGCTGAGAATGTGAAGGAGTGAGCCATGCAATTAGGTGAGAGCATTCCAGGTAGAGGGCCTGAGGCAGGAACATGAAGATGAGGCCAGCGTGGTCAGAGCAGAGTAGGGAGGAGACGACACAGCAGCACAGGTTCCGTGTAGGAATGTGAAGGCCTCCGCAGTGAGGGAGAGGGGAAGCCACTGGGAGGTGGTGGCGGGGGAGGGGGTTGAGAGGAGCAGTGACAAGAGCATTCTGATCCTTGAAGAATAGACTATGTAAGAACAGGTGCAAACCTAGTCAGATGCCTTCTGCAACGGTCCAGACAAGCAATGGCAGTGGCCTCCAACAGGGTAGTATGTGAATGAGAGCTCAAATTCTGAGCATACCTGGAAAGCCCACATGGTGGGTTAAGTGATTCGATGTTAGGTGCAGGGCAGAAGAGAAGGCAAAGCTGAACCTGAGGTTTGGGCTTGAGTAACCATGATGGAGGCTTCCCTGGCAGCTCAGGGGTAAAGAACCTGCCTGCCCATGTAGGAGACATGGGTTTGATCCCTGGTTTAGGAAGATTCCCCTGGAAAAGGAAATGGCAACCCACTCCAGTGTTCTTGCCTGGCAAATCTCATGGACAGAGGAGCCTGGTGGGCTACGGTCTGTGGGATCGCAAGAGTCAGACATGGCTTAGTGACTAAACCACCTCCACCATATAACAGTTCTCCTTTACACTCAGTTAATCTTGAAATGAGGGGTATAAAAATTGTACTTTGAGAGAGTCATACATTTAAGAATGAAAAACTGACTGAAAAGCATTATTTACTAAATTATAGTAAGACAAAAATAAAATGGTACATTTCATCTGGCAGCAGAAAGCAGAAAAGCACTTTCCTGAATGAAGACATAAATAGTTATCAGGTGGCAGTATTAACCATTTAACAATGTAACTGCAAAAATTCTCATTTTAGGTAACTAGTATCCTGGTGGTTTAGTTTCTCAGTCACGCTTGACTCTTGCAATCCCATGGACTGTAGCTTGCCAGGCTCCTCTGTCCATGGGATTTTCTCAGGCAAGAATACTGGAGTGGATTGCCATTTCCTTCTCCAGGGGATCTTTCCGGCTGAGGGATCAAATCCTGGTCTTTTGTATTGAAGGCGGATTCTTTACCGACTAAGCTATCAGGAAAGCCCAAAGTGGTACCTTAGCCACAAGCATCTGACAGCAAGCAATATAAATGTCTTTTAATGTATTTCAAATGGAACACAGATATTTCTAAAAATACCATTGTTCTAGAAGAAACACTGTGGACATATTAACATTTCATGTCAATATTGCACATAAGTTAGAGATATCTTTACAGCAAAACAACATAGGGAATTTCTGCACTGACAACAGGAATTCAGATATCCACTGACAAAATCAACCCTGAGAGATAAACACACCATTACACAGCCTGATTCATTAGTTCAAGTTTTGTCAGTAATCGAAGTCTGAGAAGCAATTCCTTTTAAGAAATACACACTACATGCAAAATGAAAAGGAAGGATAATTAAATCTCAAGATTATTTGTTAGCAGTTCTGTGATACTCTTGGGATAAGCAATGGATTATGCTTCATTATAAAACAGAATACTCCTAACAGTTCCTACTAAGAATACACAACAGAACTGAAGATGAAATGAAAAAAGGAAGCTGTGTCTAACATCAGAACAGGTTTTAATTATGGCTGTTACAGATCCTACTTACTTGTTAATTGTATGTTCATAGAGTGCGATGTTACAGTCATTTTCTTCATTCACATCTAAGTATTCAACCAGACTCTCATGTAAGAAATCTTCAAAATTCCTGAGAAAATATTGGTGAAATGGACACTTAAAAAACCTTTTACTGCCATATTTTATATGCAATAATGGAAGATACATGTTTTCATTTAGCCTCAAAGCATTTTTCTCTCCCACAAATGTACCAATACACTGGGATACTTGAAACATGTTAGACCACAGTTATCACAAATCACCAAAATATTAGAAAAATCTATGATTCTTGTTAATCTGCTCCCGCTTTTAAAAATGCCTTCTCCGATTTAAAAAGTCCTGTATGATGAGAGACCCAGTATCTATATCAACATAACTTTCTCCTACTACTTCATCTGTGTTTATTTATACCAACTCTATAACCTGCATTATCTAAACTGATAAACATTTTTACTATGTCCAAGCAAGCTCACATAAAGAGGTTTTTAACAGGTTGTTGTATTTGGTAGAGAGGAATTAAGAGACTAAAACTGAAAATATGCTTTTCGTAAAAGCTCAGCTCAAACACCATTACTTCTGTTTAGATAATACAAATCAGTCTTAGGGAGACTGAGAAGTTTTGCTTTTGGCTACTTACCTGTACCCCTGAGCCAGCTCTTCCATATGTTTATTTGTGACTGCAGGTTTCTGTTTCTTTACAATTATATAGGGTCTGGAAGAGAAAAGAACAGCTTGACAGCAATAGTTCAACACAAGAATAAAACCAATAAATTCACTATAGTGAAGTGAGGGAAGCTATAGACATGTTTCTGGATTGTTTGAGGACACCAGGTATTTTTTGCAAGTGTGAAAGCACAGGGGCCTATTTTCTCTTTCACATACACCAGCCCATGCACAAGCACATGTTTACACACATGGTTACTTCATCCAAGTATCTTTGGAAATATTTGGTTCTGAATGAGAAAGCAATGTGAAATAATATCTGATAAAGTCTGGCAAAAAAACACAACACTTTAATACCTTAGATATCATATGGTTTTGTAAATGTATCCATCATACCAAAAATGTCTTCTGATTTCATACTGGGAATATGGAGAAGTCAGCAGTCAGAGAGAACAGTCACTGAGAAAAACAGTGGCATTTTTAGTGAAGGTCTGATGACCGTCAGCTGTCTACACTGCTTTTGCTTTAGGATAAACCTCACTGGACGACACTAGCAGGGTACTTAAAGCTATGTACAACCAAAGACTGGGTATGAGCTGACAGAAAATAAAGCTTCCTCACTTTGTGATTTTTAGCGATATCATGAGTTTAAGGCAGAGAGCCTCGGTCCACACGTTCTGATAGATTAACCTGTAACTGCAGCGGGAACCTGCCTCTGAGGACCCCGCTTCCACGAGAAAACAGACACAAAGGACGGCACGCGGCTCGGAGCGTCAGGGGCTGTTGCTATTTGCACAAGCGGTTCTTGCAGAGAGGAGCCACTGGCCGGCATGCACTTGTGCGCCCCACCCTCAGGCCCACATGCCCTTCGGGACTAACAAGCACCTAGACAGTTAGGGGGAGGAGTGGCACGATTACAAAAGGGGAAACAAGGTGCTGAAGATGCCTGGATGCTACCTTGCAATCCTGGCTGCTCCTCTCATCAGGGAAGCAGGAACCCCACCCTGACCCAGGTGGGGCTGCACTTTAGCTCAGGACAAGGGACTGAGGAGTAGGGACAGGCGAGGGAAGGGCCTGCGCTTAGCCACCTCAGTTACCTTTCACTTTATTCCATAAATTCTACTAATTCTTCTTGCCAGATCTATGTTGGGTCATTATAAAATCACTTCTAAAAAAAGAACTAGTTTTCTTTTTTAGGCTATGCCATATTATATTGGGTATAGTGAAACATCTTAGAAAAGATTAATTGAGAAAATGTCAGTGTTTTCCCCACCCTTAACTGGACTGTGATAGTGGCTGTAAGTAATTACCCCATGTTTGCCCAGCAACCTACAAGGCACTTACCACACCTTGTATCAATCCTAGGAAGGCACTGTTATTTACATTTTTACTGATGAGAAAAATCAAGGCCCACAGACTTAAGTAATAAACTCAAGAGTCACATGAGTCAATAAGTGGAATATTAGGATTCAAACATGGGTATAAGCTTCAATTAGGGCTTTTTGATTGCAGAGAATAGGAACCAATGCTGGCTAATTTAAGCAAAGACGGAATTTACTAAAAACTAAGTAGAAGAAGAAAATTTTAAAGAATTTACTAAAAGGCTCAAAACTTACTAGAAAAATAAGAATGAAAGAAAAAGGTGCAAGGCTCAGCCTCAGAAAGAAAAGGAGCCAAAATAGTCCCAAAGATCCAGAAAGGCAGGGGGAGCGGGCAGTCTCTTACATGCACTGCTGCCAGGATGAATCTGTTCTGACCATGTCTTGCTCTCAGTTATTCTCCTTGGGATTCAAGCTCTCTGAAGAGAGTCTGACTGGCCTGGCTTGGGTCATATGCCTGATCTTTGGCTGAGCAAGAGACAGCACCTGACTGACCAACCCAAGACTGCCAGTGGGGAAGGGCAATCCTAAGGAAAACAAGGAGAGCGACCGGAAGGAGAAAGGGAGGCTGGACAGACATAGGCAAAAGCAGTCCAGGTACCCAGCTGTCAAGACTTCGCAGCTCCTGCCACCTCTCCAACCACTGCGAGCTCGGCGACTCGCGCCCTCACACCATCTGAGGTCCCCAAGGAGATACTCAGGTGAACTGAGTGAAGGCCTGGGAAACAAGGTGACATCCGCAGCCGAGGTCCCCCAAAGCAACAGACACCATGTCATATTGGTCTCTGTGTCCCCGTCTCTGACACAGCTGAACAAAACAGGCCCTAAACATCTTCCAAGTGAATACAAGGCACCTGCTCTTAAGGGTCTAACATGGTATCATCTCGTGCTGCCATGTTTTCTTTCTTGCCATTCCTAAGCCTTTTTCCTTCTCTCCTTTATCCTTTAAAGCAACAGTACTCAACCCCATCTCTCTGTTTCCCCAAAGGATATGGGCTTTTATTTTACTTAGCTTTTTTTTTTTTAATGTTTATTTTTAGTTTACTTATTTATTTGTCTGCACTGGGTCCTAGTTGCAGCATGCAGGATCTAGTCCCTGACCAGGGATCAAACCCGGGCCCCCTGCATTGGGGGCTCAGAGTCTTAGCCACTGGACCATGAGGGAAGTCTGTATGATCCTTTAAAGCTCAGATCAGAGCACCAGAATAGATAAACAGATAAAATAGAAAAATAGATAAAATCAGGATTACTGGAGTAAAATGAATTCTAAAAACTTTCCAGTAAAAAACGGACTCTACCACTATCTGGCTTTGGGTAATTGACTTAATCTTACCAAATCCCAGTATCTAATTTGTTAAATGAAAATAATAATCCAACCTCATAGGGTTGAATGTGGTTAAAGCCTTACAGACAGAGCATCTATTAAGATAACACATAATGGCAAGCACTTACAACTCGCATCAGCGCAGTTCAGTTGCTCAGTCGTGCCCGACTCTGCGACCCCATGAACCGCAGCACGCCAGGTCTCCCTGTCCACACCAACTCCCGGAGTTCACCCAAACTCATGTACATCGAGTTGGTGATGCCATCCAGCCCTCTCATCCTCTGTCGTCCCCTTCTCCTCCTGCCCCCAATCCCTCCCAGCATCAGGGTCTTTTCCAATGAGTCAACTCTTCGCATGAGGTGGCCAAAGTACTGAGTTTCAGCATCAGTCCTTCCAAAGAACACCCAGGCCTGATCTCCTTTAGGATGGACTGGTTAGATCTCCTTGCAGTCCAAGGGACTCTCAAGAGTCTTCTCCAGCACCACAGTTCAAAAGCATCAACTCTTTGGTGCTCAGCTTTCTTCACAGTTGGTTGTTATTACTAATTATTTCTGCCTTTCTCAGCAGACTGAGTTCTCTGAGGGCAGAGACTGACTCCCATTAATCTCTGAATCCCCAGTAGCCAATATGCATAATCATGAGGTGTTTGCTAACTGAATTAAATTTATCTTAACAATGAAAGAGGTTACAGCAACTTCTAAAATAAAAACAAGTCCATTTCTTTCAAAAGTAAATAAAGAGATCTTAACTATTTCCAGCCATACCTACCTGCACAGCCTTCCTCCATCAGAGGAAATATAGACACATCGATCTGTCAGATTTGTTGAGATGGAAACAAACTCATTGATATAGCCTGCTCTTCGCATCAGTCGAAATGTATTCACCAGCTTCTTGTGATCTCGAATGACACCCAGGATGTTACCTAAGCAGAAAGAAGAAAGAATGTTCAAGATTGAAATAAAAATACATCTAATGGATTTAAAATATCTACTCAATAAAAATAACCAGCAGCAAGCAGTCACTTGGAAATACTGTTACTAAGCCTGCAGCCAGTCCACAAGGCTGGAGGGAGCAACAGAGTGGAGGGGTTGAGGGGTCGAGGGCAGCCGATGGGACTCAAATCCAGAGCTGGCCCTACCACATGCTGACTGCATATTGCTGGTGAAGTCAGTCTGTCTCCTTATCTGTCAGCACTGTGCAGGGCCATGAACTTGGGCTCCAGAGCCCTGGAATTGAACCCTGGCTCTATCACTTCCACTGTGTTGATGTGAGGATTAAATGAGCTAATCTCCTGTAAAGCACTTAGAACTGGACACAGCACTGAGTAATTGCTATCATGAAGCTGCTATTGTCATTATCTAAGAAATGAAGCAGACAGACTTGGGCTCCCAAGGTGAGTGGGAGGATTCAGGGAGGTACTGGGTGAATGTGCAGGGTAAGGTCACATTCAGTGTGAGCTGCCAGAATTCACTGACCAGGCAGGCAGTGAACGGCCCCATTTCCTTTCTACCAGCCTTCATAGTAGATGGTGAAGCCCTCCCAGAGCGGGAAGAAGGGGGAGGAGATGTGGGGGCTGAGGTGAGGATGAGCACGTGCAGCACCCCAGGCAGGGAACAGACACCCGGGCCACTAAGCCACACTTGCTGCAGCGTCTCTGGAGGACCCTGAGGGGATGGGGAGGGGTGTGAGACAGCAGCACCTGGACCTGGAGCGGAAGGAAAGGGACCCTCCTGCAGAGCCTGCTGACACTCACTCACTAAGCGGCTGAAGACAAGTCATCTCACTCTAAGGGCTGACCTGATTATTTCTGCAGAACGCCTCACATATTTAACTTGAATTTAAGGATATCATGTTGAACCTCGTTCCACTGAGGATACACTGGCAGCTGCCACAGGGTCTCTGCACCTTTACCTTTAGCTCTGACAGCCAAATCATCTCAGAACCCAGGTGACCCAGTCAATGGAAGAAGTGTTTGTTACCATTTTTTCTACCTTTCAGTTAAGGTCAACCTGGGTCCAGAGCTAAGGTTATTTAGGGAGTAGAGCTCAGTGGCAGAGAATTTGACTGCAGAATTAACATTATATTTGTGCTCTAAATACAGAGTCAATTCTTTCTCCTTCCCCCACAGATCGTTAAGGATCAACATGCCTCCCCAACAGACTCACCATTGAGGAAGACGAGAAACACATTTGGGTAAGAGAGCTCTTCCCCACACAATAAGTTCACATCTTCTACTCCCAAGTTACTGGCTAATTTGACAATGGGTCCATCTTCCATGTCAGTCGTGATGTGTGTCATAAGGGCCAAGTTTTTAACCAAACCACATGCCTAAAAAACAAAAGATAGTCATGTCTAAGAATGAACATGAACAATACAAAATACGGTCTGTGTCTGAATATAGCTCACCACTCTGCTGACAACAAGGCACAGCAGTGCAGCCTCACAGGGCACACTCCAGAGGTTCATACAAAGCCTGAAGGATGCACCTACCCTTTATTTCAGAGGACCTGATACTAATACGTATAGATTTAGCCACAGAAATGCTCAGTACTATTTGAACTGGAAATGATGGTGGCATTATAAACGTCCCCTCCCCAAAGAAACTGATTTACCTAAACTGTTATTTCCCAACAATAGTATATCATAGTCATTAAGATGACACTGTGTAAAAAGAGTAAAGAAAAACACTGATAATTGTGAATACATGAACATAAAACTTCTGGCCTGAAATAAAAGTTAGTCTGCAAATTAACTGGCCAGTACTCTATAAGCTTCTTGGTCTTAAAAAATAAAGAAAGACTGAACAAACTGCTCCAGATTAAGACACTAAGGAAACCTGACAACTGAAAGTGCAATCTTGGGATCAGAAAAAACATGATAGGACAATTGGCAAAATCTGAATAAGGTCTAGAGATTACAATACTGTCACCAATGCTAATTTCATGAGGTTGATAAATATAATTATGTACTATAGTTACATAAGACATCACATTTAGGGAATCTAGGTGAACAATCATGTTAACTCTCTGCACTACTTTTGGAATTTTTTTGGTACATCTAAAATTATTCCAAAGTAAAAAGGAAATGAAAAAAAAATTCTTTTAAACTTCTATACAACCAAAGAAAAAAATTTAAAGCAAACATAAAGAAGGACTTAATACGACAAATTAAGAAAAAAAAGCCACTTGAGACACATGTGATATTTAAAGATTACATCTTTAATTCTTAAAAACCATCTTCTGTAGTGATACACTAAACAGTTTCTTTATGAGATTAGCTGAAGCAAGCTCTGGGAACTTGGTGTCCCAAAGCTCAAGATGCATACACTAGGCAAATTTGACAAGCAGCACAATTTTAGCATGACTTTCCATATGGTTTAAAATAAATTAGGAGAAAAATGATAATTTCTAAAAATTATAACCCTGTATAGACTTCTATTTTTTACCTCTCCCAAGTCATAACAAATTCCTATACTTCGGGACATACATCTTTTACTTGTCCTAATTAAGTAATTTATTCATTCAGCATATTATTTATGGGACCTCTACTCCGATTAAGGCTCTGGACTAAGGAGCCTGGGATACAGTGGTGAACCTAACATGGTTCCTTCCACCAGAAGTTTACAAGTTAGAAGGAATAAGATCAAGTGAAACCACTGATAGCTAACACAAAGGAGAAAGAGCCATGACACAGGAAGTAGCTGGTGTCTTGGTGTAAACCAATTTAAACTCTTTGGTTTAGCGTTTAGGTTAATTGCTTACGTTTCCTACATAAGTAAGCAGGAATCCACTTTAAGTCTTGGACTCTATGCTTCTGGATGTCTGCAATTGTCACTCTGACGTCCTCTAAGAAGAGTCAAGGAAATAAGGAGTTGTTTAAAAAGAGCTTCTCGTGAGCAAAGGTGATGAGTCTCCCAATTTTCCTTCCTATTCCTATCCCTGGGGGCTTCCCTGGTGGCTCAGACGGTAAAGCATCTGCCTGCAATGCGGGAGACCTGGGTTCGATCCCTGGGTCGGGAAGATCCCCTGGAGAAGGAAATGGCAATCCACTCCAGCACTCTTGCCTGGAAAATCCCATGGACGGAGGAGCCTGATAGGCTACAGTCCATGGGGTCGCAAAGAGTCAGACATGACTGAGCAACTTCAGACAACTTCAGACTTCAGATTCTTATCCCTTAGTCATTGAGTGGTTTGACTCTTGGGATAAAATAAAACAAGCAAGAAAATTTGGCCCAAATGTCTCTTTAGGTGAGAAAAGAAAATAAAACTGTTACTCAGTTGTGTCTGAGTCTTTTGCAACCCCTGGACTGTACCCTGCCAGGCTTCTCTGTCCATGGAATTCTCCAGACAAGAATACTACAGTGGGTGGCCATACCCTTCTCCAGGACACCTTACCAACCCAAGGATTGAACCCAGGTCTCCCGTACTGCAGGCGGATTCGTTACCTCTGGGCCATCAGAGAACCCCCTCTTTAGGTGAGCTATTAATAGTAAATCAAAGGCTTCTGGAGGTACTGTTTGGGAATCACCCTGATGTTCTCACAGGTTGCATCAACACTTCTCTGGCAGATAAATGGCTGCCCCAGAAAGGATACAGCCTGGGGGAACGGGGCAGGAGCAGAACAGCCATTACCTCTGACACAGCGGAGACCCTCAGGGACCTTACCTCTCCTTCAGGAGTGTCTGAAGGGCACAGCATGCCCCACTGCGATGGCTGGAGGGATCGAGGACCGCTCACTTTTCTTGTTTTTTCGAACTGGGAAGAGATTCTCGTCATCATGCCCAGTGCGGATATATATGACAAGCGAGACAGCACCTGAGTCACGCCCTGGCGATCCATTTTAAATCTCTTTAGAGACCAGTTGCCCTGAAGAGAGAGGGGAGACGTAAGACTACCCCAGACCGCTCGTGCTGCCTGACACCCTGCAGTCATTCTGAGAGGCTCTGCACAGGAACTGCTTATTTGTGAAATTAGAGTCATGACATATATTCAGAAATCAAAAATCACAATTAAAACCTAGCCAAGTTACTCACTGGGGTTTTCTAGGAAGTTAATGAATATTACCTATATCTAGCAACCACCTCAGAATCCTTCAATGGATTGACATTATCACATCAGAGCAGGTATTTCGTAAAGAACTAATCACACTCTGAACAAGCCAGTTCAACTAGAGATTTTCACTGGAAGCAATAAGCTAACTAATAGAAAACTACCAATTTCTATACATATTTAAGGTAAAATGAGCCTGAAGCTCAAAGAGATAATTTCATGTGGAATGTGCCATTATCTGGATGCCTTCCAAAATTAGTTTTAATTAGAGAAAAATATAGCAATAGGGAAAAAAAGTCTCTAATAGCAGTTATCAGGGAAAATGAATAAGTATAGGCTTCT
>SJYQ01096392.1:26834-62530 GCA_006410935.1 Redunca redunca | reverse complement strand
CTTAAATTTACTTTAAATGCATTAGAAAAACTGAAATACATTAAATATATTATTTTACAGAAGCATTAATTGTACACATTAAATATTCTCAAGGATAATTTAAAGATGAAGGTTAGGAATAAAATTTTCAACTCATGGTAACATGAATTAACAGAAAATAGTATGCAAAGAAAAAACAAATAGAAAATATCAAAAAATGATTGATTCAATATTTCTGATTCAAAAGGGAAGAAAATTACACCTGCTAAATAGTGGTTCTTCATTTTCCTTTTGATAATCTGATGAAAGCTATGACTGTTCTCGTGAGAAAAATGCACACAGGACCACAAATACAAATTTTTAATTTGATTTCAGGGGCGGATTCCCGGATCCCAGATTAAAATCATTCCCAGTAGAAAAATTCATCCGTTTGAATTTAAATACGTGACTTCAGAGGAGCTTCTCACAAACTAAAGTTTAGTCACTATTACAGCGAAGATCTATTACTTCAAAAACTTGAGTTTTGATAGAGTGGAAAAAAGCTAAAACCTAGGAAGAAACATGCATTACAAAGCAGAGAAACAGCAAACACATTTATCTCACAAGTTAACTCCTCATACTGCTCATTCAGTTAACTCCTTGTATGCTCTGAATGAGAATGAACCCGGTAAACTGATTTAAGACCAAAAAGAGCAAGGACGATAAATAAACACTCAGCACGGAACTAAGCAGCTGCTGGCAAATAAGAAGTACATGGGGATGAAGTCAAGACATTCAGCAAGATAATTTGTTCCAATATTCTTTTTTTAAAAAAGCGAGAGAGGAGAAACAGACAAAGGGTCTAAAACTGCTCCTCTGAGAAAATTTATTTGTTGAAAATATTCTACATATGACAACACTCACAATTTTTAAGATTTTTTTATGTGGACCACTTTTAAGGTCTTTATTGAATTTGTTACAATATTGCTTCTGTTCTATATTTTTGGTTTTTCGGCCACTAGTCATGTGGGATGTTAGGTCCCTGACCAGGAATTGAACCCACACCCCCTGCACTGGAAGGTGGTCTCAACAACTGAACCCATCTTTTTCCAGTTGCCTACAGATTGGCATTCACCCACAACAAGGCCCACTACTGATTTTCCTAATAAGCAGTCTGCTCCCAGAGTTAATAAGGTGTCATTTGGGGGCAATACAACTACTCAAAACAGCTATTCTGACCTGAAAATAAAGCGTCAGAAAGCAAGGAAAAGTCACTCTAACAGAAGTGTGTTTGAGCGCTCTTTGGAGGCTTCTTTTCAAATATCCAGGAATCTACTTCCAGACAAGTTCGGGCCCCATGACTGTGACGGGCCCAGAGAGGCACAGAGGCCGGGCCCCCTGCAGTCTGGATGGAGCTGTCACGGCAGGGGTGCCCACACAGACCTGCTGCACATTTCTCAAGTCAGCCAGGGTGGCAAGTCAGCTGCTGATATACTCTTCTTTTGTTGGGACCAAATCCCATCCATAAAACTAATTTTATGTCTGGCACACAAAACGTGAACCAGACTTTATCAGATAGACCTATAGATGTTACGCTTTAAGAAAGGGAGCAAAAACCTATCTGATAACCCCTGATGAACAGCCAGAGGCCCTGAATACACAGCAGCTGCTGAGGCCTGATTTCACTGCTCACATGAGAACAGCTGAGAGCCCTTTGAAGACTATGAACCTACAATGCAATGAAACATTTTACAATGCTCCAGACAAAACTTGTCATTAGTAAACCTACTTGCAATATGTCAGCTTTATTACAGAAAAAATGGGGGAAAGTATTCACTGAAAGAATGGTTATTAACGGTTAAACTGAAAGATTTTTTTCCTTTATGGAAGAGTGTATCTATTTCCTTATTGCCTCAGTAAATTGTAACAGGAACTATAATTTGGCAATATAGTCATATAGCAGCAAAATTTCTACTGATTTCAACTGCAGACTATTTCGAAGAAGAAAATTTGTGACTTGTAGCATCCTCAAATAAATATTTATGTGTATTATAAATTTTTTTCCCCCACCTAGATTCTCAAAATACTTTAAATTTCCCACTGAACAGATGCACGAATAAGTTACAGAACTCTGCCCGAGGGATCAAGACTTACGGTTGAGATGGCATTCACCATGCCATTGGTAATCTGGTCCTGACGCATATGTTTCACAACATCAAACTGGGCTGCTCTTTGTTTAGGAATCACCTGATCTGCAATCTTCTTCATTTCAGAATTAAATTTTTTGAACAAATCTTCAAAAAGAAGAGATAAAAGCTAAAGAAAAAAAAAAGTATATGGTGAACTTTCAAAATGCATCACTAGCTTATTTACTAAATTTTAGGTCTTTATTAAACTTTGTTTAAAAAAACTGATGGCAAAACTGCTTAAAACTGGGAAAAACACATTTTAAAAATTCAACATGATAAACATGTACTTATATATGTGCTTATCACTATGCTTGGTGTTGAGAATATGAGCAAAGATTATGACATAATCCCTGCATTCAAAGACATTTAAACCAGCCACTCCCAGACTAAGTTTCCACTGACCTAATTTTTAACTTGACAAATAAAGACTATTAAAACCCACAAAAGATCAGAGGAGAAGAATTAACGTTAAAAATTCTGACAGCACCAAGGACGGGTGCCATTTGAATCTTCCTGCATCACTGGTAAAAATGTGAACTGGTATAACCACTAACAATGAGGTTGTAGTTATCTGCCCATCCCTAGGCCCCAAAGTTCCTCTCATAAGTACATCCTCTATAGCCATGGTTCTCAAACGTTAACCTGCATGTAATCACACTGAGGGATTATTAAAACACAAATTGCTGGCCATACCCCTCTGGTATCTGATTCCATAAGTCTACGGTAGAACCCCCAAATTTTCATTTCTAACAAGTTTCTAGGAACACCACTGTGGCTGGTGGGGGAAGGGTACCCTTGAGAATCACTATCCTACAGAAATGTCTTTATGTGCATCATGGTACAAGATGTTCAGAGCAGCACTATTTGTATCAGTTAAAAACTGGATACCATACAAATACTATTTAGTTAGACAAATTGTAGTATATTCATATAACAGAATACTACAGAGCATTGAAAATGGACAAAAAAATAACTGGCCACAAAATCATGGCTAAATCTTAAAAATATAATATTGAGTGAGAGAAGCCAGGCCCAAAAGAATATATATGATGTGACTCTATATAGGGTTCAAAACCCAGCACAATAGTCAGCTATGTTGTTTAGGAAGGATAAACTAGCAGGCAAAATGAAAAGGAAAGACACAAACACCATAAAAATCAGATTGGAGATTACACCTTGGAGGGGAAGGGGAAAGCTTAAGAAAGATTTTGCAAGTTCTGCTTCTACCTAGAATGTAGAAAGCCACAAGACAACATCCTTCCCACCCTGATAATCTTTTTTTAAAAAGATGAATCATCTACAAAATCATAAAATTTCTTGACTCTAACAAAGAGGTAAGTTGTAAGGCAACCAGGGGAACTAAACTGCAAAAGTGTCAAGCCTCTCCAAGAAGAGATGGGACACATGACAGAGCAGAAGTGTGCCATAAAAGAAGAAACTAGCTAAACTTTTCAGGACTGCTAGAATGCCAAATGTGAGCTATCGCGAAAGCTTAGAATTCTTCAGCGCTCCAGACACGAGAGGATCCACACTTAGAAGTTCGTTCCACGAGTGCTCAGGAAAGACTGGAAGGAGGAAGACGACACGAGAACAACCCCTTTGTTGCAACAAGCAACAAAACTCTACCTACTTCCCTGGACTTCCTCTTACATGAGAAGAAACCCTTAGGTCACTGGAGAAAAGGCAGGAAACCCTTCTGCCGAGGATGCCAGGCAGAGGTAACTCACACTGAGAGAGGGGTAGAAGCAAAACCAAAAAAGGTCCAGTTTTTTCAAAGACAGACAGACACACACAGAATACACATTGATCAAAAGGAATTTAAGCGACATCAACTGAATGAAATATGTGAAACATGTTTGGATTCCATTTGAAAAATCCTACTTTAAACAACAATATAAAGAAATCAGGGAAATCTGAATATATAATATTCAAATTTGATGAGTGATGATATTGATGCTTACATTAAGCAATTATTCTTTAAAAATTTTGTGTGAAAATGGTGTTATGATTTTTTTAAATTGTATCTTTTAGAGACACATTTTTAAGTACTTACAGAATGTGATTTGATTATTTAAAATGCTAAAACTATTTGATGGTTTGGATTTGTTTAAACAATTGAATTTGTGGAATGGGGCGAGTAAGAAAAGAGTTGAAGAGGACATAAAACCAGATTAACTTCTATTGATGATAGCCAAAGTTGTGTGATTAAAACATGGAAGCTAATTTTTATATAGGTTTGAGGTTTTTCTTATTAATATTTATATTACAAATATCTACCAAAATAAACCCCTAATATACTGAGGAGTAAGTCTAACAAAAGAGGTGCAAAGCTTTCATAGAGAAAATTACAAATCTTTATTGAAAGACATCAAAGAAAACCTAAATAAATGAAGAAAATATTAACGGATGAAAAGACTATTTTAAGATTACTAGTTTTCCCCAAATTGATCTATATATTCCAATGCAGCTCTAATCAAAATCCCCAGGTTTTTAATGGAAATGGAGGCTAACCCTAAAATTAATATGGAAATGCTAAGACTCTAGAGCAGACAGACAGTCCTGAAAAAGAAGGCAAGTGAATTGATTAATGTATAAACTTACCAATGAACAGAACAAAAAATCCAGAAATAAACAACACATATATTAAAATCTGTTATATGGTAAAGACATTTTAGCATTTAGCACTTTAGATCTGTAAGGAAATGAAAGACTACAAATAAATAATGCTAGGAAAATCAGTTATTCATTTCAAAAACAAATGAAACTCCTTTTCTTACTTTACACACAACAATCCATTCCAGATAGACTAAAGAACAAATAACAAAGGCATAAGTTTAAAGTATAAGAAGTACAACTGAAAAGAGGAAAGGACTGACAAAATTGAATGCAATTAAAATTACAAACTTCTATAATTAAAAGATCCCATAATAGTACAAATAATTCAGACTGGAAGAAGATACCAGCAACACATGTAACTCATAAAAAATTGGATTCAAAGTACACCCCAAAAATCTTAAAATTAATAAGGAAAATACAAACAACCCAAAAGATATTTAAGAAAAAAGTAGAAATGATCAATAAGTATATGAAACATAAAGACTCAATTTCATTAACAATGAAGGAAATGCAAATTAAGCCCACAAGGAGATAGCACTTTGCACCCGCTGCTGTCGCTGCTGCTGCTAAGTCGCTTCAGTCGTGTCCGACTCTGTGCGACCCCATAGACGGCAGCCCTCGTGGCTCCCCCGTCCCTGGGATTCTCCAGGCAAGAACACTGGAGTGGGCTGCCATTTCCTTCTTCAATGCATGAAAGTGAAAAGTGAGAGTGAAGTCGCTCAGCTGGGTCAGACTCTCAGCGACCCCATGGACTGCAGCCCACCAGGCTCCTCCGTCCTTGGGATTTTCCAGGCAAGAGTGCTAGACAAGACAAAAATTTTTCAATTTTCACACTAAGTCATGGGATAGAGAACATCAGATCTTACATACAATGCAATGTACAAATACTTGGGAAGCTAGTTTGACACTCTTCAGTCAAGCTGAAGGTTTAACTTGATTCCATGACTGGACAATCCTATTTGCAGAAACGCTTTCATATGGGCAAGAGAAGATATGAATAAGAAAGTTAATTTTTTTAAAAAAAGAGAAGTCATGCAATGGCCTTGATAAGTAGGATGGATAAAGGGTTATCATATGTATCATACCTTTACACATTGAATGTGAAGGTGAAATACAGTGACGTGAAGCAATATAGATGAATCTTTAAAACAATGTTAAGTGAAGAAAAAAGTTGCAAAAGAATGTATGTGATATGAATCTATTCTTATAAAACTCAAACATACAAAAGTAATACTGAGCTTAGACTGGAAGAATCATACTGTTAACAACCATACTACCCAAGGCAAACTATAGATTCAATGCAATCCCTATCAAATTACCAATGGCAATTTTCAGAGATCTAGAACCAGTAATTTAAAAACTTGTACGGAAACAAGATCCCAAATAGCCAAAACAATCCTAAGGGAACTTCCCTGGTGGTCCAGTGGTTAAGAATTCACCTGAGAATGCATGGGGCATGGGCTCAATCCCTGGTCCGGAAGATCCCACATGCTGAGGAGCAAGCAAGCCCGCACATCTAGACTCCATACTCCACAACAAGAGAAACCACATTGATGAGAAGCCCATGCACTGCACCTAGAGAGTAGCCTACCCACCACAACTAGAGAAAGACTGTGTGCAGCCAAAAATAAAAATTTAAAGAGATCTTTATTTTAAAAATATGGGGCTTCCCTTGTAGCTCAGTCAGTAAAGAATCTGCTTCCAACGGAAGAGACCCAGGTTCAATTCCCGGGTCGGGAAGATCCCAATGAGAAGGAAATGGCAATGTACTCCACTATTCTTGCCTGGAGAATCCCACGGACAGAGGAACCTGGCAGGCTACAGTCCGTGGGGTCACAACAGTCAGACACAACTTAGTGACTAAATCACCACATTTAAAGAGAGAAACTTTTGAAATGTTTTAATAAAAAACAATGTTGAGGAAGAAGAACAGAGCTGAAGGGATCAGACTCCCTGAATTCAGACTATACTACAAAGCTACAATAATCAAAACAGTATGGCACTAGCATAAAAAACAAAGATCATTGGAATAGGATAGAAAGCCCAGAAATAAACCCACACACTTATGGTCAATTTATGACAAAGGAAGCAAGAATATACAATAGGGGAACTTCCTTGGCAGTCCAGTGGTTATGATTCCAGACTTCCAGTGCAAGGGGTGTGGGTTTGATCCCTGGTNAAAGATTAAGCCTGAAACCGGTAGGTTTTGCTAACACCTCTATTGGCGGCCAGCCGGCCAGCCCTCTGGTGGCAGTGAGACTGAGGGAAGGCTCTGTGAACCCGCCTGGCCAGTGGATACAGCTCTGTTATCTAAAGCTGAAGCACATTCATACTCCCTCATCCCATGGGGTGTGAAATTAGCAGCTATTGTTTTTACACATTTTTGCCAACACAATGCCTTTTATGTTCTTACACTGTTTATAAAGCAATGTTTTCTTGCACATGGGAACCCTTTTTAAGTCTAATTTTTTAAGCAACAGGATAGTCTTTTCCTCTCCCCTCTCAACTCCATTCCTTAGTCCTCCAAACAACCAACATTTTTTTTAAGGGACTAGTTGAACATCAAGATTTCTTTTCCAATTATAAAGATCTGTAAAAAATTGGGATTGTTGGTGGCAGAGATACACACAACCAATACCCTGAACTGTGGTCAATCTGAAGGTGGCCAAGAGCCCACCTGTTAGCCTTAGCCATTGACCAAACAACTTCCCAAGTATTCCAGGCATTAATTTTTTTCTCAGAAAAAACTGATACAATTATAATTCCAGTTTTTTACATTTTAGACGTGGTAATTAATACCTGTGGTTATGATCCCAGCCACCAACACTCATCTGGAATACTGCCAGTCTCCAAACCAGACTTTCCTGGCAGGTTCATCTCCAAATAAGATCTTTTAAACTGAAATTGATGGTGTCACTTCCCTGATTATAACTCTCTTGTGATTCTCTACTGCAGGAGTAATTAAATCCAAACCCCTTCCCATGGCTTATGATGCTAGTTCTCCAATGTCCTCTCTCACCACCCCCACACCTCACACTTCAGAAACACTGGTCCTCTTCCAGTTCCTCCAATAAGGGCACTGCCTGAAGACATATGTTGCTCGTGCAGGTATCTTAATAGAATGCAGTTCCAGAGGTTGTGTGAGACTGGATTCTCCTCTCAAGTCTCAGCTGGAATGTCTGAGGGTTCAGCTTAAAATATATATCACTTTTTCAAAGAGATATTTAATTAAGTGATTGAATTAATCAAGAGATTGATTCAATCAAGAGATTGATTCTAAGATGACTGAGTTGTTGGAATGAGACCAGAATTCTAAAACAGTTGTTAAGGTTCAAGGATGTAAATGAAAACATGGTTGTGATGAATAAACAAATAAGAAATCTCAGTAGAGAAAATAGAAGCTAAAAGTACCAGAATGAAATTTCTAGAACTGAAAACAACATCTAAACTAAAAAATTAATTGGATCAGTGTAATAAGCACGTTACAGACAACATAAGAAAAATTAGGGAACTTGAAAATAGATCGATAGAAATTATCCAACCTGAAGAAGAGAGCTAAACTGGGGGGAGGAAAAATTAACAGAGCCTCAATATCAAAGGGTCCAAAAAGATAATTTAAGTTAGAAGGACAAGAAAGAATAATATAAAAAAGATATTTGAAGAAATAGGTTCCAAAAATGTCTCAAATTTAGTTAGACATAAATTTACAGACTGAAGAATTTAGTAAACTCTAAGCAGGACATTAACAGAGACCACCACATCAAGGCACTTCTTTTAAGCCCCAAGATAGAAAAGGGACCTTTGTCTGTCTTATTTTTCCTCTATACCCAGTTTGTATAACTATGCCTGGCACATGTTAGAAGTTTAATAGACATCTGTTAATTGAATAAATGATACTACTTAACATCATACATCACTTTCTACACTAAACACAATGAGAGTAAATAAACATCTCAAAAAAAATATGATATAGGTAACATTACTAACATATTTAAAGAGCTAAGAGTTTTCATAATTCAAGAAATTCTTAAGTCAAAGAGATAGTAAGTCACGTATGAATGTTTATATTCTAATATACAAACCTACATTCCATTCAACTGTTTCTTCCACCTATCTAAAATGAATAGCAAATTAACTTTTATTGAGGAAAATAAGATTTGACATAAAATAGTTAAATCACCTGTCCTGCCAACTCCAATCTCTTGTTACCATAATAATCTCTGTCATCAACTTTATTATCTCCTTGGGCCAGAATTACTCTTCTCACCATTACTGCAGTATAGATACATTTGGCTCGGAAATTGAATTCTTTAACCTGTAATTCAGAAATTAGAGAAAAATGTTTAAGACTCTACACATTAAAATTTAAGGGGCCTCAAGAAAATAACCAATGCTATAATATTTAAATAAGAAAAAAATGAATTGTTAAGATTCTCCTTATTCAAAAAATTCAACCAGTCTATAAACTTTCTAAAAGCTGAGATGATGACTTTCCATCTTTGCACTCAATACTTGTGGCAGTTTTTCTTCAAAGATGACCACCATCAACTCCTTCCTTCCCTATATGTTTCACGCCATTCCTTCTTGAAGAGGTGGAGTTAATCACCATCTTTGGGTTGGCTTGTAAACTAGCAGTTTCCACCTCTTTCCTTTTAAGAGTCCTGAAGCACCAAAAGAGAAGTCTCGGATACTCTGCTTGGGAGAAAAGGACCACTTGGAAAGGCAGTGAGGAGTCAGAGATGAGACTGATGACACATCTTTGATGTTCAGCCCAGTCAAGCCTTTGGATGACTCCACCCTCAGCTGCTATCTGTCTGCAACTTCATAAGACTCATGTCAAGAACCTCCTTCCTGGGACCTCCCTGGTGGTTCAGTGGTTAAGAACCCTCCTTCTAATGCAGGGGACACAGGTGTGATCTCTGGTTGGGGAACTAAGATCCCACATGACGTGATGCAATTAAGCCTGTGAGCTGCAACGACTAGGCCCATGTGCCCTAGAGCTATGTTCAACAACTAAGACCTGATGCCGCTAAATAAATAAAAATTTTTTAAAAAAAGAACCTCCCTCCCTGTCACTGAGCCCCTTCAGACCTGAGAATCCCGAGAGAGAGCAATAAACAGTTATCTCAAGCTACTAAGTTTTGGAAATATTTGCTGTGCAGCAATAAATAACAGGATTCGGATTAAAACACTATCAGAACTTGGCAAATATTTATAGAATAAACGAACAGATTGATAAGTAAATTGCTGCAAATGTTCTATTCAATTTCCTCTTGTACAAATGAAATCTACATAAATGAATCTAGCCCAATCAATAAGTTAAATCAAAACTGGCAAAATCATTGCACTAGTTTATTTGGACAGACAAAAATCTTAGATAAGTAGGTAAATTATTTCTCTACATCCCAAACAATGAGTACTGAGAGTAGTCTAAGTTTCTGTCAATTCTAAGGAATATTTCATAGGCTTGCTTATAAAGAATTCATATTATAAAATTTGGTTTACTTTCCTAATTCTCTGAATCAGATCAAGGGCACACACAAATGGCAGCAAAAGGGCAAAATCATAGACCCACATTATTTGGCTAACAAAGTGTTTCAAACTAAGAAAGCTGTATCTTCATGTGTGTAGGTGGTCATGGTTCACTTCTACTGTTCCCTCAACTTTTCATTATTTATAATCAGCCCCTGAAGGTAGAGTGTGCAATTCTTAAATTAGATCATCTGTGAATAATACACATGCTAAAAGTCAACATAAACCAGAGTATTTGGTTAACAAGATAAGTCTGACTAACAATTTTATAACTTAGAAAGAGTACATATGTATTAAGTGAGGGTAGGGGAAGAATCAGAGGAGGCAATGGCACCTCACTCCAGTACTCTTGCCTGCAAAATCCCATGGACAGAGGAGCCTGGTAGGCTGCGGTTCATGGGGTCGCAAAGAGTCGGACACGACTGAGCGACTTCCCTTTCACTTTTCACTTTCATGCATTGAAGAAGGAAATGGCAACCCACTCCAGTGTTCTTGCCTGGAGAATCCCAGGGATGGGGGAGCCTGGTGGGCTCTCGTCTATGGGGTCACACAGAGTTGGACACAACTGAAGTGACTTGGCAGCAGCAGCAGGGGAAGAATGACTCTTGCCAATATGGCTGAACTCTGTTTAATAATATCAAAATAAATATTAAGCACTGGTTCAAGGGTCAGAAGATGGGATTCTAGCTCTCTCTCTATGACCACTAACCAGCTAGATGACAAGAAAAATCATCCAGCTTTTCTGGACCTGAGCATCTGCATTCTAAATGAAGGAAACTGGACAATGTGAGCTCAAGGTCTAGAAGATAAGCCCATCTAATATTTTAATAAGTATCTGTGGTAGTGACGGTAACATAACAGTGAGAATGTACATAATTCCACAGAAACATACACATAAAAAGAGTAAATTTTATTTTTTGTATATGTTTTACCACAATTTTTCAAAAAGTTACACATATAAGCAAGGCACTGTAAGCTTGTTTTTAATTTATTAAAAAATATCTAAGACACCATCTCTGACCTTCAGAGATGAAGTCTAGCAGCATTGCTAATAAATACTTGAATATCAAAGAAAAAACTAAAATTTTGGATTGAAAGAATTCAAGACAATAAACACGATCAGATGATGACATAATATAGCTAACATTCTCTAAGTACAAATAAACTGTTGATAATGGAAGATTATTTCCAGGGCAGTCCATCGGAGAGTCCTCTTTAGGCTTCCCTCTTTTCTTATGGAACTAGACTTCAATTAATGTAAACTTGTACTCAAACAGAAGTTCATGGATCCCACAATGATCAGTATTCACAATTGCAAAGGATTTACTCACTGGTACGTGGGTCAGAATGGTAGAAGCCAGGAGCTCTCTTGCTTCTTCTATTTTGGTTTTCTTTGGGCCACCTCCCCACATCCTTTGCCTTCTGACTTTGTTCCCTATATATTTTAATGCCTATTAAAAAACAGAATATATTACAATAATGTGTGAATTACATCAGAAAGAATTTATTAGTAGCTACCCATACACAACACTATAAGCAAAAAAGACAAGGACCTTTATAAAGAAAACTGAATTGGTCCTAGTTTTAAAAAAAAATTGTCATAAACCAATGACAAAATAGTTCTCTTTTTATAATTTGTTTTTTTACTATAAAATTGATACAGGACAATTGTAGGAGGTTTAGAAAATACAAAGGAGATAAGTCTTTTGGTCATCAATCCTCCACCCAAAGAGAATCCTGTCGACAGTTAACACTTTGGGTGAGTATTCTTTTGGGGGGAGGGGGAGTACTTTCTCTCCTCAAAAAGGAATCACACCATGTATGACTTCTATCCTGAAATCTACAAAGCATTGCTGTGAGAAGACAAAACCTAAATAAACTAAGGGTTATGCCATTTTCATTGACTAGAACATTTAATATAGTTAAAGATGGCTTGCTGTTAAAATTCTCTCCAGACTGACCAAAAGATGTATTTTTATTGTTAATTATACTCCTGACAGGTTTGTTAACAAACACAAATTGACTGGATTTCAAAATTTCTATGGAAAAGCGAAGACCTAGAATAGCTGAAAACAGTGTTGAAACAGAAGATTTACATGCTTTCAACTATAAAGAAAGACAGTAAGCACACGAAAAGTAGTCAATGTTATTAGTCATCTGGAAAGTGCATGATTAAAATCACAATGAAATACCACCAAAACAAACTGGAACAGCTGAAGTTACAAAGACTAACAATAATGAATGTTGGTGAGGACATGAAGCAACCAGAACTCTCAGGCATGGCTGAGGGCACTGCAAAATGGTACCATCACACCTGGCAGTTCTGACTTGATAAAAGTTAACATACACAACTGATTTTTTTTTTTTTAATTTTTTATTTTGGGCTGGGGTTTAGCCAATTAACACTGTTGTGATAGTTTCAGGTGAGGAGTAAATGGACTCAGCCATACATATACATGTGGCCATTCTCCCCCAAACTCCCCTCCCAACCAGACTGCCACATAATATTGAGCAGTTCCACACACTATACAGCAGGACCTTGCTGGCTATCTATTGCAAATATAGCAGTGTGTACATGTCAGTCCCAAACTCCCTACCTATCTCTTCCCCAATCCTTCTCCCCGTCAGCAACTGTAAGTTTGTTCTCTAAGTCTGTGAGTCTTTGTTTTGTAAGTTCACTTGCATCATTCATTCCTTTTTAGATTCCACATATAGGGGTGCCATACAATATTTCTCCTTCTCTGTGTGACTTACTGCAGTCATATGACAATCTCCAGGTCCATCCATGTTGCTGCAAATGGCATTATTTCATTCTTTCTAATGGCTGAGTACCATTTCACACAACTGCATTTTGATTCAGCAATTCTATTCTTAGGTTTTTATCCAAGAGAAAGGCCAAACTGTCTGGGCACATACTTAGACAGGAATGTTTATGGCAGTTTTATTCATAACAGCCAAAGAGTTGAAACAAACCAAATGTCCGTCAACAGGAAAAGATAACAAACTGTGGTATAGTCATACAATGGAACACTACTCAACAATTAAAAGGAATGACGAACATGGATACACGACATACTGAGGAAACTTGGATGAATCCAAGTCAATACGTTCAACAAAAGAAGCTGACAAAACAAGAAGTATATACTGCATAATTCCTTATCTAAAGTTCTAGAACAGGCAAAACTAATCTATGATAAAAAATTAAGAAAAGTGGGGAAAAACGAGAATGGAGGTGGAAACTGATTAGAAGAGGCATGAGGGAATTTTCAAGGGTCATGGAAATATTCTGTATCTTATAAAAAATATGCAATTAAGACTTGTATATTATGTGTATACTCACTTTACCTAAAAAGTGAAATGCTAAAAATTAACCGTATGACTGATTTGTGTTGCCGCTCAGCAGGAACCAACGCAACGCTGTAAAGCAATTTTCCCTCCAAATAAACATATATTTTAAAAACTTAACCAAGTAAGAGGTGAGGCAGAGACAGAGCTTCACCTGAAACAAGAATAGCAAAGTTTTCCTGTTTTTAATATTTATTTATTTAGCTCCACCTGGTCTTAGTTACAGCACACGGAATCTTCCATCTTGTTGTGACATGCAGGATCAAATTTCCTGAACAGGGATTAAACCCAGGTCTCCTGCATTGGGAGCACGGAGTCTTAGCCACTAGACCACCAGGGAAGTCCCGGGAAAAGTGCTTTTCATGTTGAAGCTGGGTGACAGGCACATGGGGGTTCATAATACTATTCTGTATACTTTTTATATTTAGAAATTTTTCCATAAAAAAAGTTTGAGAAGGTCATGTGGTTATTATTTTGTAAGAGGAATAAATGCATTTAAAAAAATACCAAAACATTGGTTTCCATTTAGTCATAAGAAAGGACTGGGATCCCTGATTCTTTATCCTGGAATTCCTGCTGCCAGTTTCCTGCCTGGGAAAATTTCTTTTCCATGTTTCAAAACCTAGATCAGGTACCATTTCTTCTTTGAAGCCTTTCCTAACCCCACTTCTTTCTCTCTGCTGTTTAATTCCTTACATATAAAGAACTGAGTACTTCTATTTGTGTGCATATCACACTGTATTCTGTCTACTTACCTGTATGTCTCTCTTACTAGACATTTTGTCATCTTTTTTTTTTTTTTTTTTTTTGATTCCTGACTAAAATAGTCCCTGAAACTGAATGGAACATCTCTGTTAAGACTGGAGATCAAATCTAGAACCTTCCTGGTTTAAAAAAAAAACAAGGCCATCAGAGGGTAAGAAAAACTAAGACCTTTAAAACACAAGCTGCAGTTAACAAAGCAAGAAGCAGTAACTAAGTAACTGATTGAAGCAAGTCAGCAGATAGTAGGAACAAAGAACAGACAGGCACTTTAGTTTTCCCTAAACTTAGCTGTCTTTATTATTTTGGTCTTTCAATTCCCTTGGGAAAAAGACTAAAGATTCTTCACTTCCTTGAGGAAGAAATAGGAATACAGGGGCACCTTCTGATGTTGCAGAAAGTCACTTTTCCCTAGAATAGCTGATAAAGTTGCCAGGGCTGCACAGTGTCAGGGCTGGGGTCAGAGTCCAGTTGGCTTTATAAACAGGCCAAGATGCTACCCCTGGTGTATCCTCTCCTTCCAAAAAGGTAGTAACTAATTTCTTCTCCATTTTTCAGAGCTCCTGGCAATGATAACGTAAAACATCTGTGACAAATGTAGCAGTGAAAGGGCTTTATGAGCAGAATAAATGGAGGAGTCACTAAGAAGGGAGGCATTAAAAACAAAACATGTACTTTAAACAACCTACTGAAGTGCCATGTCGAAAGTTCCATTATGTGGGGTAATACATTTTTACTTAGAATAACATAAAATATTTCTGTTGCCCTAACTCATACGTTCAAGTCATCAACCATTTTGGACTACCTGTGTCTCTGTAACCTTTTATCAGTAGCAAATAATTAATATTTGCTTTAATCCAGCACACAGAGAACAAGCCATCTCAAACTTCTACTTCCTGTTTGTCTCACATAAGATACGTTTGTCTTTCTTAGCTAATCACACATTCTCATCTTTTAAAAAAACTTCTCCAGTTCACTGTAGTAACTTTTAGTTAGCCAATATTTTCTGTCAGTACCTATTTAAGAGGAATAAATGAACAACCTTCCAACCCACTGTTTAACTCCTGCTCAAATAGCTTAACAATGATAAAATTATCTGACCAGCAATGATGATGCTTGCAATAATATGAATACTGGATCTCACTGAATCCACTGGGATATCATTAAGGTAAATTGTTCTTCCAGGCATTAGACAGCTTTAAAGCATAGAGTGTTATCTCCCCAAATGTAGCCAATTCCTAAGTATTTAACATTTTCCCTTCACATAATTACAATGTAATTTCAGTTTATAATGAAGATGCATGTTCACCAAATAGTTCACTTTCAGTGAAGATCAAATATAGAACAGGGCAAAGGCTAACAGAGTTTTGCCACGAGAATGCACCAGTCATAGTAGACACCCTCTTCCAACAACACAAGAGAAGACTCTACACATGGACATCACCAGATGGTCAACACTGAAATCAGACTGATTATATTCTTTGCAGCCAAAGATGGAGAAGCCCTATACAGTCAGCAAAAACAAGACTGGGAGCTGACTATGGCTCAGATCATGAAATGTTTATTGCCAAATTCAGACTTAAATTGAAGAAAGTAGGGAAAACCACTAGACTATTCAGGTATGACCTAAATCAAATCCCTTTCAACTATACAGTGGAAGTGACAAATAGATTCAAGGGATTAGGTCTGATAAACAGAGTGCCTGAAAAACTATGGGCCAAGGTTCGTGATGTTGTACAGGAAACAGGGATCAAGACCATCCCCAAGAAAAAGAAACGCAAAAAGACAAAATAGTTCTGTGAGGAGGCCTTACAAACAGTTATGAAAAGAGAAGCAAATAGCAAAGGAGAAAAGGAAAGACAGACCCATTGAATGCAGAGTTCCCAGAATAGCAAGGAGAGATAAGAAAGCCTTCCTCAATACAAAGAAACAGAGGAAATAGAGAAATAGAGGGAAAGAGCAGAATGGGAAAGACTAGAGATCTCTCTAAGAAAATTAGAGATACCAAGGGAACTTTTCATGCAAAGATGGGCACAATAAAGGACAGAAATGATATGGACCTAACAGAAACAGAAGATATTAAGAAGACATGGCAAGAATACACAGAAGAACTGTACAAAAAAGATCTTCAAGACCCAGTGAAAACTCACGATGGTGTGCTCACTCACCTAGAGCCAGACATCCTGGAATGTGAAGTCAAGTGGACCTTAGGAAGCGTCACTATGAACAAACCTAGTAGAAGTGATGGAATTCCAGTTGAGTTACTTCAAATCCTAAAAGATGATGCTGTGAAAGTGCTGCACTCAATATGCCAGCAAATTTGGAAAACTCAACAGTGGCTCCAGGACTGGAAAAGGTCAGTTTTCATTTCAATCCCAAAGAAAGGCAATGCCAAAGAATGCTCAAACTACTGCACAATTGCACTCATCTCACACGCTAGCAAAGTAATGCTCCAAGTTCTCCAAGTCAAGCTTCAACAGAACATGAACCGTGAATTTCCAGATGTTCAAGCTGGATTTAGAAAAGGCGGAGGAACCACAGATCAAATTGCCAACATTCACTGGATCATCGAAAAAGCAAGAGAGTTCCAGAAAAACATGTATTTCTGCTCTAGTGACTATGCCAAAGCCTTTGACTGTGTGGATCACAATCAACTGTGGAAAATTCTGAAAGAGATGGGAATACCTGACCACCTGACTTGCTTCCTGAGAAATCTGTATGCAGGTCAAGAAGCAACAGTTAGAACTGGACATGGAACAACAGATTGATTCCAAATAGGAAAAAGAATACATCAAGGCTGTATATTGTCACCTTGCTTATTTAACTTATATGCAGAGTACATCATGAGAAACGCTGGGCTGGAAGAAGCACAAGCTGGAATTAAGACTGCTGAGAGAAATGTCAATAACCTCAGATATGCAGATGATACCACCCTTATGGGAGAAAGTGAAGAAGAACTAAGAGCTTCTTGATGAAAGTGAAAGAGGTGAGTGAAAAAGTTGGCTTAAAATTCAACATTCAGAAAAGTAAGATTATGGCATCTGGTCCCATCACTTCATGGCAAATAGATGGGGAAGCAATGCAAATAGTGACAGACTTTATTTTCTTGGGCTCCAAAATCACTGCAGATGGTGACTGTAGCCATGAAATTAAAAGACACTTGCTCCTTGGAAGAAAAATTATGACAAACCTAGATAGCATATTGAAAAGCAGAGACATTGACAACCAAGGTACATCTAGTCAAAGCTATGGTTTTTCCAGTAGTCACGTATGGATGTGAGAGCCGGACTATAAAGAAAGCTGAGCACCAAAGAATTAATGCTTTTAAACTGTGGTGTTGGAGAAGACTCTTGAGAATCCCTCGGACAGCAAGGAGATCCAACCAGTCCATCCCTAAAGGCAATCGGTCCTGAATATTCATTGGAAGGACTGATGCTGAAGCTGAAACTCCAATACTTTGGCCATCTGATGTGAGGAACTGA
Organism: Redunca redunca; assembly: GCA_006410935.1. Classification (NCBI taxonomy): domain Eukaryota; kingdom Metazoa; phylum Chordata; class Mammalia; order Artiodactyla; family Bovidae; genus Redunca; species Redunca redunca. The sequence goes on along the minus strand of SJYQ01096392.1, from coordinate 44,646 downwards.
CTCATCTGAGAAGACCCTGATGCTGGGAAAGACTGAAGGTGGGAGAAGAGGACGACAGAGGATGAGATGACTGGATGGCATTACCGACTCAATGGACATGAGTTTGAGGAAACTCCAGGAATTGGTGATGGACAGGGAGGCCTGGCGTGCTGCAGTCCATGGGGCCACAAAGAATCGGACACGATTGAGTGACTGAACTGAACTGAAATCAAAACAACTTCTCCTGATGCTGCCTGCCTGATAACTAGAGTTGACTGGTTAATTACAGAAAAAGAAGGCGGCAGTGGTAAGAATAATCCTTACTATTTTCTGCTTTGGAATTTATGTATACTTACACATGACAATCAATCTTCCTAAATGTTTGTTTCATTCTATGAAAATATCAAGACTCATTTCATTTTTCAGAACATATACAACAGATATAAGGAAAATGCTAACTCTAAAAACATCCTGGGTGACAAGAAAAAAGCAGCATGGAATTTATACCTTCTTTAAGCAACCTAACAGAATAGACAGTGTATACATGGATAAATAAGAACTGCCCACTGTGCTTCTCTATAGTAGGGAAATCCTACCTACCAGGATGGCTATGAGGAAGGTCACTACTGATTTATACTTAGCAAAGCACCTTACTAACATGTAACTAAAAATCCTGAGTATGGCTACGAGGGCTACCTGTCACATGGGAAAGTGAAAGTGAAATTGCTCAATCATGTCCGACTCTTTGCAACCCCGTGGACTGTAGCCTACCGTACTCCTCTGTCCATGGGATTTTCCAGGCAAGAATACTGGAGTGGGTTGCCATTTCCTTCTCCAGAAGATCTTCCCGACTCAGGGATCAAACTTGGGTCTCCCACATTGTAGGTAAACACTTTACCATTTGAGCCACCAGGGGAGGGAAGTCTAATTATTTTGATTATGTTTAGCACATATAAAGGGGCTTCCAAGGTGGCTCATTTGTAAAGAATTCACCTGCCAAGAAGGAGATATGGGTTCAATCCCTGGTTCAGGAAGATCCCCAGGAGAAGGAAACAGCAACCCACTCCAGTATTCTTGCCTGGGAAATCCCACTGACAGAGGAGCCTGGTGGCTACAGTCCATGGGATTGCAGAGTCAGACAGGACTTAGTGACTAAATAACAACAAAGCATATATACAGTTCCCTATCTTCATCTTTGGTCCTAAAATCCACAGGTTCCAGCTGGAAGTGCTTAAGGCAGGTCAATGAAGGTTCTGCAATGGCAAATGGGTTCTGAGCCTGGGTCTTTCTCGCTGGAAACATTGAAAATTCAGCAAAAGGGATAGAGACCACATACAACTGGAGGCTGAAAGCAACTCGAAGCAGGGAATAAAAAAGAATACTAAAGAGAAAGACGTAAAAAAAAAAAAAAACCAGCTTTTTACACTAGAAGTGCTGTAGTTTAAAAAACTGTGTCACCAGGCAAATACAGAAGAGAAGAGTACTTGCTATTTATTACATTAGAACAAAAGCCTCTTGGTCCCTCTGCTTCTAAGTTGGACACCCAAGCTGATAATTTGTCTAGGCAGACTCCTCCAATCCCTCAAATAATGAGCCAAAGAAGCTCCTTGACCACTACTCCCATCTCCCCAACATCCACCCCAAATCTCTACCCCCAAGTCACTGCATCTGATGCTTTAGCGACGAGCAGCATTAAATCGCCAATTAATTCCCTTTTGTAGTGAAGGACAACGTGAAAAGACACACCTGCATCTGTGTGAAAATCTGAGCTTTCTGGCACTCTTCCAGACTGGGCCCAAATGCAGCCATCACGTGCTCCTCTGTCCCGATCATCTGCACAATTTCCTGGTCACTCTCAACACCCATGGCCTAGGAAGGGAAGAAAAGATAGAAAGAGTGTGGGCTTTGTGTTAACTCACTGACATTTGCTTATGCTAATTTGGCATTGTTTGTGGGTATTACTTCTAAGCAAAAGCTAGCTCTTTTCTCAGAAACGGTGCCATCTGGCATTGGCAGTCACAGCCCAAGCTGCAGAAGAACCTGAAACAGAAATTTTGATGAGGAAGAAGAAAAACAAACATTCTCAAGCACTTTCTGCATGTGTACTATCTCCTACAATTTATAAGTATCCAAGGAAGTGGGGCGGTAGAGTGGAGACCCTGGTCACAATTACAAAGGCAAACTGAAAAAAGAGAAAACAAAACAAAACAAAAGGCAAAGAGCAGTAAATCAGAAAATATGAAAAAAAAAAAAAAAAAAGAAAATATGCATGGTGGAAAATAAACAGAACCCTCAAAAAGTTTTGCCCCAAGACAAAATTTTCTGAGAACTGTCAAATCATGCACCTTTAGGCTCAAAGAATTTTTCCTAGAAGATGTTTTTCCTCACTATTCTAGAGTTATCAAGCTCTACTTTATGTAGGTTTTTAATGAGATTTTTTATAAAACCAAGAACACCCTTAGATTTAAAAAACCCATTTATCTTTAAGTGTTTCAAGGTGGCAGCCAGCAACGCAGGTCTTTGTAGATTCCATATGGTCGTCCTAAGGCTCACTCCTTCACACATTTGCCTGGCATTCTGCCACATCAAGAAATAGAGCATAATCTCACTAAACCTATCCTGGCAGAAAAGTAATCCACTTCTAAGAAGTTAGGGGGAAAGTTACATTTGTATTCAAATTCTTCCTCTACCTACGCAGAAAAAAGAGAACCAGGGGTACTCATCTATTAAACTCTGACGGTCTAGTTCTTAGCTCTTCTCCACACACAAGACAGGGAAAATCAAATTCTGAGTCTGGTGCAGAACACGGGGAGCATCACGCTGAGCACAATGGAAGGGGCACCTCTTCAAAGTTGACAGAGAATGTCAACAGGCCTGACGACCACTACTGCACATCACCTCCTCCACCTGACTTTCTTCGTTTCTGTCATGACAGGGCAAACCAGGTCCCTTCCAGCTCCACATTCCACCACTCTGCATTTGAATTTTAAGTCTGTATCATACAAATTCAATTTGGATAGCTTAGGATCAGATGTAAGCTTACTGAAAGTTGCTAGGACAGTTGCTGTTGTTCAGTTCCTCAGTGGTGTCCAACTCTTTGCAACACCATGGACTGCAGCACACCAAGCTTCCCTGTCCTTCACCATCTACCAGAGTTTGCTCAAACTCATATCCTTTTAGTAGTGATGCCATCCAACCATCTCATCCTCTGTCGTCCCCTTCTCCTCCAGCCTTCAATCTTTCCCAGCATCAGGGTCTTTTCTAATGAGTCAGCTCTTTGCATCAGGTGGCCAAAGTATTGAAGCTTCAGTTTCAGCATCAGTCCTTTCAATGAATATTCAGGACTGATTTCCTTTAGGATTGACTGGTTTGAGCTCCTTGCAATCCAACAGACTCTCAAGTGTCTTCTCTAGCACCACAATTTGAAAGCATCAATTCTTTGGTGCTCAGCCTTCTTTAGGGTCCAACTCTCACATCCCTACAGGACTACTGGAAAAATCATAGCTTGGACCATATGGACCTTCGTCAGCAAAGTAATGTCTCTGCTTTTTAATATGCTGTCTAGGTTTGTCATAGTTTTTCTTCCAAGGAGCAAATGTCTTTTAATTTTGTGGCTGCAGTCACCATCCAGTCATTATGAAGCCCAAGAAAAGAAAATCTGTCACTGTTTCCACTTCTTCCTCATCTATTTGCCATGAAGTGATGGGACCGGATGCCATGATCTTAGTTTTCTGAATGTTGAGTTTTAAGCCAACTTTTTCAGTCTCCTCTTGCACCCTCATCAAGATGCACCTCTGCTTGGGTATGGGCTAAACTTAATGACTCACTTCTACAGATAAAAGGTAGAAACCACCATATGACTCTGGAGCCTGGGTCACAAAGGTACTGCAGCTTCTTGCTGGCTTCTCTGGTGACCGGCGGCCACATCATGTAGACACTCCAGCTCCCATGGAAGGGCCAGCAGTGAGGAGCCAGGTCTCTTAGCCTGAGAGTCAGCCACCTCCAGCTCCAATCCAGTCTTCAGATGACTGAAGCCTTAGCTGACACCTCGCCTCATGAAAGACCCTGAGCCAGGACTACTCTGTCTAGCAAGGCCCAAAGCCCTGACCAACAGAGACTCTGCTGCGATTGTTACTCAGCATAGATAACTAATGAACCAACTTTGGGGGGTAAATCCACTAAACTTAATATTTTAAGCATACGGCTTGTTTTGAAAAACTTTCTTGTTTCGTGAATGAAATGAAGAAGTTTTCAGGATACAAGCCTTTTTTTTATACGTTAATTTTCACATCAGTTTTCATGTCTTTTTTATCTCTGATACAATGCATTTATTCAAATGGACACTAGACAGCAACTCTAAACACTACACAAATTCATTAAAACGTAGTCTTCCTGGGACTTCCCTAGTGGTCCAGTGGTTAAGAATCCGCCTTTCAATGCAGGGGACAAGGGTTTGATCCCTGGTCAGGGAACTAAGATCCCACATGCAATGGAGCTACTAAGGCTACATGAACTAGAGAAGCCTGTGTGCCTCCATGAAGACCCAGTGCAGACAAAAAAAGGAAACACACACACACATTTAGTCTTTCATGGATTAAAGACGAGCAATCATAAAAAATTATCAGCTCTAATTTAAAAAAAGAACAACCCTAGATTATCCTTTAACCAAACACAGAGTTGCACCTACTCTGGTGGTGATGGCATATATCTGGTACCATCTATCCTTTGTGGTCTGCCAAGGAGCCACTCAGAAATAACAGATGACAGTTCTTCTGTGTGAAAAGCCAGTTAGAAAATGTTAATTTTTACCTGTCAATCTCTCAAAATAATGGGTTTCATGAAACCAACATGTTTTTACAAAAACAACACTAAGGCAATAGTTTGCAGTCATCTTTCTCTAAAATCTTGAATGTAAAACTTTGTAACTTAGGAGTCTCACTTCTCAGGGAAAGCCCAAACACTGAAGAAAACAAACAAACAAACAAAAAAAAACACACACTAAAGGAGATGAGATCTGTGTAGAACAGGTGCCAAACCAAGGAGGCAAAACGATACAGCAGGAAAATGCTTCGGTGAACCAAACAGAATCTTAGCGCTGAAACAGCAGATGCATTCTGGGCCAGCCCCCTTTCATTCAGCAAGACAACACCTAAACCACGTGAAGGTCACCGTATGTCACCTTAATACTTTTTAGCTCAGTAATCTCCAAGCAAAAAAGACAGTGTTCTTGATTGTCTCTTTTGGTGTTTTTAATAATAATGAAAGAGTCTTCCCTTGAAGCTGCCACTTCAAGTTGCCCTGATGCTGATCTAAGGAGCAAGTCTGTAATTGCACAAAACTCTCGAGCAGCCTAACATGAATCTAAACAGACTGCTTAGGCCTTCCAAATATTTTTTAAGCTGTGAAACAAAGATACAGCACACAGTAAATGACACCACATATGCAGAAAGAATGATCTGTGGCAAAGCTTAGCTCTAAAAGCCCTAAACTCTTCCTATACCAGATCACTGAAACTCAGAGTGATAACTCAGTCAGGCCGCCATCTACAGTGCTCCAGCTCCAAAGATGGAAGTGACTTTATGACTATTTAGCCTTTGGAAGTCACAGCTACAAATAAACAACATATTGCTATGGAAACAATAGCAAAATGCCCAACCATTTTGCTCCACAGACATAATTTAGACATCTGAAAACCAGCTTTATATGGAACTCTGTACTCCAGATATCTGAAATCATTTTACCTAACGAATAAGTCAAAAGTGAAGGCTATTCAATAATCTCATGAAAAAATAGCAGAGACAATACGTTTCCGCAGAAGGTCACCCAGTCTGGCGATCAGCAATAAGAACAAAAATAAGGGGACGTGCTCTTTAAAAAGTGGCAGGAAGTCTTCTCCTTGGATATCCACTCAGTGTGACTAAAAGTGTGATTTTTAGACACAGAAAGAACACTAATGAGCAGAAGAGAATGATACGCAAGCTAATGGTGATAGTTGCAACATATCATGTGAAGAAGGGAAAAGGGTAAGTTCTTAAAATATCTAACATTCAGAAACCAGAGATTTTTCTTTAGACAGAAGTCAACCTATCATTCCCAGAAGCAGTCCACAAAGATAACAAAAGAACTGCATTCGCTCACTTGAACCCTGTAATTTTTTTTCTCTTTAAAGACCAAAAATTTCAAAATTATGCAATGCCCAGCCCCCTTGATATCTGTCCTTTTTTTCCATAAAAATCTTCAGGCTGCAGATGCCGTCACAGCACAATTGCTGAGTACTGAGGCGTACAAAAAATAAAAGTGGGGAAGATTCATGGGCAGCAGAACCTTTGTTGTGATTCAAGTCCATAAATAAGGCTGATCTAGGTCTTAAAAGCTTTATCCGTCATATTCAGACTCAGCATGGAGTCTGGAAACCCTGCTGCTTCTGTCACTTTTAGCCAATTGTTGGCTACAATCAACAACCATCAAGTTCTAATGACTGTCAAGGTCTATGTTAGGGCCACACAACACAAAAAGAGAAATGATGTGACTTTTCTGGTAGCCTACTTTATTTTCCTGGGCTTCTGACATTAAATGTGTAAAGAGGACTCACTAAAAAGAAATAGCGTTGTCTTTCTACGCAGCCTACTTTGCAAAAAATATATTATCTCATTTGCTCTTTAAAGAATCCCCCCTTAGGGAAAAGGCTCACTTTAGATGAGTTATCCAAGACTCAGGAAGACGGGAAAATCTATCCAAGGCCACACAGACTAGTAAGTGAAGAGACTGGAAATCAACCTGGATCTGCCTGATTGTAAGACATCCAATATTCATTCTGTGCTGCCTCCCAAATGGGAAGGTCTTAACAGTGGTTAATAAGCAAGTTCATTAAAACAACTATAGTGAGAGACCTAAAAAAAGCGACTACATGTGACCAATGTATTTATTTGACCTAAAAATTTTCAAATATTTATTTTAGTTAGTATACACTGCTGATTAAAATGTAATGAATACATTTAGGGGAAAAATTAAACAACGTGTACAAGTTTTTAAATATATACATAATCCCACTCCCAGGAATTAAGTCTCACAAAATAACCAGCAACACATACAAACATGTATGTATAAGGACGCCCAGTGCTGTGCATGAGTGAAAATTTAGGGAAAAAAGATACCTACATGTCCCACTATAGGAATTTGCTTAAATGGATTATATTATGTACATGGATTCTATACAATACCTAGTAAAAATAACGATGTGGATTTTATTTATAGATGAGGAAAGTTATTCAAAATTCATTGCTAGGTGAAAAAAGTAAAATAAAATCAATGTGTACATTTCAAAAGCAAAGGAAAAAAGGTCTTAAAAAACTTTATCCAATGTTGTTATACTTTTCAGTGACTTTCTCAATTCAATGTAAGGACTATTTTACAATCAGAAAGGGAAAAGCTGGAAATCTCAACTACTGGCTGCATAAAAATGCACATTATTAACTTATAGCCCCATTCTAGAAAGGATTTAAGTCAGCTATGAATATACGTATACATTTACAACATAATATTAAATTTGACAGAAAAAAACTGTTTTACCAAACTTTTCTCATCTACCCAAGTAAAGTATTTAAAAGTTTTCTGGTTTTAATGCATCCATGTGTCTAATGATCCATTTTCCACATGAGTGACATAACAGTATCTGCACTATAATTAATTTATTATTTCTGGTCTAGGAAAAGCAGTCCTAACATCTTTATAAGCTCTGAAATTGTCCATAAAAGTCCTTCTGATGCATGGTAACATACTGCCCTCTGCTGGAGATGTAATTTCACATAGGTAAAATTTATCCACTAAACCTCACTCTGTACACAAGATACTGCGTTGGGCAATGTGGGATTCCCTTCAAGAAAAGACAGAATTACTTTGTCTTTTACAAAAATTATAATTACAAATAACATAAACTTCAAAGAAAGGTAATAAGTAAATTTAAAAATTCTCAGTGGACATGAGTTTGAACAAGCTCCAGGAGATGCTGACAGACAGGGAAGCCTGCCGTGCTGCAGTCCATGGGGTTGCAGAGAGTCGGACACTGAGTGACTGAACAGTAAATACCCCTTAAACATTATTTCTACAGGAAAATGTCTTTTGGGTTCTAAGTCAACAACTCACAAAGAAGATTTTAAAAATCAGATTTAGCTTAAAGATTCGTTATCAATGAAAAAATTCACAGGAATCCCAAAGTCCATAAAAGAGAACAAAAGACTCAGATCATCCTCTTTGACCTAGAAAATTACACTTCTAGAAACTTAGCCTACAGATATCCTTGCCCTGTATAAAATATTACAGCAGCTTTGAAACAGCAAGAGCTGTGTGTCCATTGATAAGACAATGGTTAAATAAATTATGGTATACCTATAAATGGAACCATAAAAAAAAAAACAGTAGCTGTATATGAACTAATAAAACTCTATCTTCAAGATGTAAGTTATCAAAAAATAAAAAGCTAAGTGCAAAATAGGGTGCAGTGTATGTAAGTGAAAGTGAAAGAAAGTGAAATTGCTCACTTGTGTCCAACTCTTTGCAACCCTGTGGGACTGTAGCCTACCAGGCTCCTCTGTCCATGGGATTTTCCAGGCAACAGTACTGAAGTGGGATGCCGTTTCCTTCTCCAATGTAAGTAAAACCAAAACATAAAAGAAACCTACAACATACTCAGGTGCTGTACATGCATAGACTAGCTCTAGAGGGATGCACCAGAAACCAGTGTTCCTGGGTAAGACAACTATGTTTTTAGGTACAGGCGGGTAAGAGGCCTACTCATTACTATACATCCTTTCGTATCTTTGGAATTCCTTATTGTGTTTCCATTTTAAAGAATAGATCACTACTTTTAAAAATACCCGAACCCCAGCCTCACTAGCTTTCGATTTATATTACATGACTGACAATTTCTCTATGTCACAGATCTTTACATTCCTATAACTCTTTGTGCTCAATTTTCTACCTATATATGAAAATAAACCATAAAAACTTTATAATTTTCAGAAGATATTTGCAGGCTCAATTTTTCTAACCTATATATAAAAATAAAAGTATAAAAGAATTCTTTATAATTTTCAAATGATACTTGCAGACTCACTTTAAATATGATGACAATGGGTATATCTTCTGACAAAGTATTATGTCTCAAATAAAACCGTCCTTGTTTCACAGCCATATTGGTTCTGCTTTTTTTCTCATGAGTAGAGCTGTAAGAAAACACAGCTGGTTAAACTACATCCCCACCTAGTTTCAAGCTAGTAACATGCAAGAGCAATAACTACCAATCAATAAGATTCCAGTGATCAGCAACGATCAGTAAGGTCCTTCCAAACATGTACCTTTTATAGATACACAACTCCTCTCCAGCCTCCTCTGCCACTTCCGTGAACATTTCAGAACACTAGAATTGTTTCTTTAGCTCTGAGATTATGACAGAAGTTCTGTGGGTGAATAAGCAATAATCACCAATTCATTTTAACCTACTTCAGTTTGATTCCACCTGAACTCCTTTGTTCAAATATGGGATATATTTCTGATCAATTTTATACATTTGTAAAGAAAAACTTTAAAATAAGCCTACACCACAATGGAAAAACCACCAGGAAATGAATGAATACTATGAATTTTTAAAATAATAATCCAGTAAAACATACTATAGTTTCGGTATACAGTGAAGCCAAAAGAAACTAAGGAATCTCCTATTGATATCTCAGTTAGCTGAAACTTTCCTGATGGATTTAAAAACATTTCCCAGCTTTAATCCACCACAATAACAACACATACTGATCACCTATTACATACTGTGCACTGTTATTCACTCTATGAACATTAGCTCTAATCTACATACTAACACTTATTTTGCAGTGTTGTCCCTAAATCATGTATGAAAGAAACCAAGGCTTAGAGAAGTTAAATATTGTAATTTCGCCCCCAAGTGCCTCATGGCTAGTAAACAACTGTGGGATTCAAATCCTGATTGCCCTGGCTTCAAAAGCTGCATACAACAGGAAGATGTGGGTTGCAGAATTACTACATCTTGATCCAAATGCTGGCTTCCTCTGATGGTCAATGTCACCCTGTGAGCAAGGCCTGTTACTCACCTGAAAATAACAGCACTTATCTTGGAGGGCAGAGGTGACAAATATATATAACGCACCTAATACACTCTCTGGCTCCTAATAACTGCTCAGCAAATGGGCACTACTGTTAGCTGCCTCTTCACCAGACAGAAAACTTCAGAAACTCTAAGCTGAGCCGTTCATTGTAAGTCATCAGAAGAGAAACTCTGTTTCATACTGACATCCTACCCATGCCACATAACTTTTATTCCCAGAACTTTTAACATTTTTAAAAAGTTCCTTTAACACTGTGTTAGTCACTCAGTGTCCAACTCTTTGCGACCCCATGGACTGCAGCCAAGTTCAACTTGGATAAAATAACTAATGGCCTTTTGAACAATGTCTCGCACTTTTCATCACCAAAAATTTTAAATCAGTACTCTGTGACACAGACTTACACAATCAATTGAATGCTAGATAGTTTAAATGTCACACTCCCTGTTATAGAAGAGAAATAACGGGCTACCTCTGTATTCGGTGATCGCCATCTGACACCAAGGGGGTGATCAATATTTTCTAAGAACAACAACTCTGCCATCCATACCTGGTAACTGAAGCACCCACAGCCCCTTTTCTGTCGGCCTCCACAATGATCCTGTTCTTAGACAGTTGCTCTTGGATAAGAATAACTTTTTCTACTCCTTTAACGATGAAGTAGCCCCCTGCCAGAGGGAAACAAGAAAAGCATCACCAGCCATTCTTCCAACAGCATGCCTGAGCAATGGCAGCGAGCTCCTAGTCTTTCTACTGGGTTGGCCAAAAGGTTAATTTGTATTTTTCTATAACATTAGAGGAAAATCCAAATGAACTTATCAGCCGACTCAAAACCATCGCCTTATGGTGCTGAGAGATAGTAGTCTATTCGTGTCCGACTCTTTGCGAAACCCCGTGGACTGTAGCCTGTCAGGCTCCTCTGTCTATGGAATTCTCCAGACAAGAATACTGGAGTAGGCTGCCATTTCCTTAATTTAAAGGGGTTTGTCAATATTGTTTTACAAATTGTTAACAGTCTCAGCACATGATTTAAACAAATGAGCCACAAGATAAATTTCTGGAGGATAAGGAACCCATCTTATTGGTCTATGGATCATCAGGACCTGACATATGAAAAGTGAATAAAAAAAAAAGCCAAATAAATTAGTCTTCAGATTTTATAAGCACAGAAATAACTGTCAATCTTTAATATAAATTAAAATTCGCTCCAAGTTTTCTAACAAATCATTGACAATGGCAGATTAAGATCAGGTTTCCAAAATATATTCTATACTTGACTAAACTCATAAAACATTATGTTACGCTTTTTTGCACACAATTCAGAATGGGATAAAGTGAGACTGTTTTACCTTCAGAATGTAAGCAAAAACAAGGCAATATATTTGATTTATGGAACATCTTATTATTGCTCTAGTAAAGCCACATTCTGTGCTATCCTCTTTCCAAAACCTTCTGGGATTCTACATCAGTCGCTCAGTTGTGTCCGACTTTTTGTGACCCCATGGTCTATACAGCCCATGGAATTCTCCAGGCCAGAATATTGGAGTGGGTAGCCTTTCCCTTCTCCAGAGGATCTTCCCAACCCAGGGATCAAACCCAGGTCTCCCGCATTGCAGGCAGATTCTTTACCAGCTGAGCCACAAAGGAAGCCCAAGAATACTGGAGTGGGTGGCCTATCCCCTCCCCAGTGAATCTTCCCAACCCAGGAATTGAACCAGGGTCTCCTGCATTGCAGGCAGATTCTTTACCAACTGAGCTATCAGGGATGCAATATATGCAACTATAAAGGAACTAGATTAACCATTAACTAAATCAAAGTGAAACATGAATTAAGGAATTAAAAGAACATTCTGTAAACTGCTGAGCATGAAGCTTACAAAAAACTGCCTAGAAATAAGTACGAAAATATAACTTTAAAACATTTAAACAGAAGACTCATTTTTTGCCCAGATACGGCATTCAAAACAGCCGGAAGTGAGCTACTTGTATCTTTTCAGATGAGATAGACAAAGAACTTCGTGAGATTATTCTTCAATTTTTAAGCATACCAAAAAACACCATCGAGCAAAGAGACAGCCTGATAAACCATAGCAATAAACCAGAAGGTCCTGGGTGTTCATTGGAAGCACTGATGTTGAAGCTGAAACTCCAATATTTTGGCCACCTGATGCGAAGAGCTGACTCATTTGAAAAGATCCTGATGTTGGGAAAGATTGAGGGCAAGAGAAGAAGGGGACGACAGAGGATGAGATGGTTGGATGGCATCACTGACTCAATGGACACGGGTTTGGGTGAACTCCGGGAGTTGGTGATGGACAGGGAGGCCTGGCATACTGTGGATCATGGGGTCAAAAAGAGTCGGACACGACTGAGTGACTGAACTGAACTGAACTGAGGTATTAGAGTTTTAAGCCTGAAATAAAAGAGGAAACAACATATCTTTAAAAATACAGACTAACAGGATAAAGTTGGAACCAAACTGCTGTATGTTTTGCAAACAAAATTTTATCCTAATTCACTAAAAGAAGAAAGGCTGATCTTGTTTCTGAGAAAAAATGGTAAATCAACAGCAAGAGTAAAACAAAAGCAAAAAAAAAAAAAGAAGGAAGTGGAGGGGAAATCTAAGAAATCACACCTACCTGGATCTAAAGGACATTCATTCAGTTTAGCAAATTCTGCTGGTGTTTTTCCTGTAAGAACACAGTTTGAACTACGCAGCATTATGGGCATCCTGTTTAAAATAAAACAAAAAGAAAATATCATATTCAGATGGTCACTGGCAAAAAGGCTGACCAGAACACAAGCTGGCCAGTGCACACACCACTGAGGGGCCTGCATTCCTGTCGGACATTTGAGCAAAGGCAGAGGGATGGTATTGCGGGAGAGAGCTGAGCGAAACGAAGTTATGTCTTCAGGCACACTGTTATATGGTACAGATAACAAAAACCCAAATCCATGGTTCCCTCCAACTTTGCAGACAAGCCTGAGTGACAGTCAACAAATGGCAGCTAGTCTTCATTCGTGGAAAACAAAGTGGCTCGCCTTAGTCACGTAGAAACAGTACTATGAATCAAAGTGTAAGGAACCAGAGACTCTCAAACCTAACCAGGCGATTCTGAAAAAGAACTAAGATTTAACTGGGCACAAGTATGGTCCATTTATAAGAGAGAATTTCTTCTCTTTTAAAACTGATTAACAAGTTATGCTAAAACAAAGATTAATATTTTTTTAATATCCCTATTTCTTTTTCTAAGTGAAGAATGAGGAGAATGTAGCCAAGTGAGCAATGTCTTAAGTATCTTCTATTTACCTGATAGAGGTACCAGCATAGCACATGACAGTAACAGGTAGCTGGTGCATATTTGATGAACAAATGGATGTTTATTGAGCTCTTGGCTTAATAATAAACAAATACATGTTTATTAAGTTATTTTGAGGCAAGGGGCAACACTTGAGTGGCAATTATTTGCGTTGTGTTTAAACTCCAACATCATTATTAAACACACAATATTGTGGATCTGGTCCATTTCTACAGGAGAGTCGATACATTTCCCTAATTAGGAAAAGCAGGCAGCAAAAATGCCAGCTGGTGCTATCATTTCCAAACTTGTCCTGGGCAAATAACTTCTCCTCTAAATACTGCTATGAACATTCATTCTTCCAAGAAAACTCAAAATATGCAAAAACCCACCAAGAAGACTGGCCCAGGAGAGTTGAATGAAATGCTGTCTTGCCTAGTGCTTCCCTACCAGCCTGGAAATGGAAGAGGAAATGGAAGCAGTTTCCTTAACTTCGCAATCGAAACACAACAACGTGATGAACGCTGCTCCCAGTGTTTTACATATACTGACTCACTGGACCCATAAAGCAACCCGGTGAAGGAGGCTCCATCCCCCCACATTTCAGACACGGGGCAAGGAGAGTGTCGGCACTGCTCGGGGGTCGCCTCACAGGGCATGACGCAGGCAGCGTCAGGCCTCACCTGCCAATGGGTAAGGCATTACGGATGATCCTCTGGCTGCCTCGGGTGTACTCGATATCCACTGTGATGGGAGCAGAGTACGTCATGTCCCGCAATCGGCACTGGAAGAAAACCACACAATCACTGCTCCTCCTCTGGGGAAAGAAGGGGTCCCAACAGCCTCGAAGAGCCAATCTCAAGCAGAAGTAAGTCCATGCTGGACTCTGACCCCTCCATGGTACCCAGCTGCCAGTGTGCTGCCTTAAGGGAACTGGGAGTTATGACCTTACCTTCTCCATGAGGGGACAATGCCAACCATGGATCTAGACATTGCCACAGCATCCCTGCCCCTGACAGCCCAGAAATGGGACAACAGATCTTGGACTGAGTCTCTTCTCCCTGACCTGATGTTATCACCAGTCTCCTTCCACATCCCTGAAGCTGTTAGATCCTTCTTTGCAAACTGGGACCTTCCAAAGTCATCAGTGGCTTACTCGAAACAGTTAACAACCAGTTCAGTGACTGAACACACACACATAATTGAAGTATGTACACACACAAATGAAAAAAATTAAACTGTATCTCCTTGTCTTCTTCAAATAAACTAAACTATATCATAAAATTCCTTTGCAAGTGGCATGTCAGAGCATGAATCACAAACTCGTCATTCTAACAGTTTCTGAGTCACTTGCAGAACTTTTGGAATGGTTGGTGCGAGCTTTACTTTTATGGGGCCATGACTCACTAAGTGATGCCCTCGCATGGGCCATGATTGGACACAGGAAATCCACCAGAATCTTCCAAAGACTTCTCTATTATATTGAAGGTCATAAGATGGCTTGTGGTCTCAAAAAGAGAATTCCTCTGAATCTCAGTCATATAATTCATGATGCTGAATCCTCTCTTGGGCTTTTACTAAACCAAAGACAGATATAAACTTTTTTCTAGCCTAATTGTGCCTAGGGTTTTAAAATAGTCACTTCAGTTGTGTCCAATACTTCGTGACCCCATGGACTGTAGCCCACCAGGTTATTCTATCCATGAAATTCTCCATGCAAGAACACCAGAGTGGATTGTGCCCACTCCAGGGAAGTGCCATTTCCTTCTCCAGGGGATCTTCCCAACCTAGGGACGGAAACCCGGGTCTCCCACATTGCAGGCAGATTCTCTACCGTCTGAGCTACCAGTGAAGCCCTATTATTGACCAGTAAGCATTGCTTACACCATTTATTTAATTAGATCAAGCCTTCTTCAGGCCTGACAGAAAGTGGGCTGGCATGATGGTTAGTGTGGACTCTGGCCTGTGTTCAAATCCTGGCCCTACCAAATAAATTTTAAATATACTTTCTGTATCTCAGTCATGTGAGTAACTTTAATTCCTAAAAGTATGAATATGTACTTTAGAATGGTGCTGGTATAGAGTACTATATAAATATTATCTTGTTTTCTTTTTTAGTAAAACTAAGGTAATACCCATGATAGATATTCATGGTCTTAACAATCCCTTCAAATGGGAATGAAACTGGACAGGACCCCAAAACTACCCGAGGGACTCCCCTGCCCCCCTCGGATGCTCTCTGCTATCAACAGGAATAGAGCTGTATGGCAGACCATGCAGTACCTGCACCCCAAGTCTTGCTGTGGGTCCCCTGTCTGCCTGCCCACCTGGCTCTCCCATGCTCCCCACCTCTCCAAGACTCAAAATCCCTCCAAGAAATCTTTGTGTCCTCTTTCTCTAACTGCAGTAACATCCATGAGTTTTCTTCAATGTCAGGAGGAATTATTATGACAGCTGCAGCCTCAGCCTTCTTGAACTACTTTGAACTCTTTGTCTTCTTCCTTTTCGGAGAATATATTTTTCCCCTATCTTTAAATCATTTTTTAAGAATATATTTTAAGGGCACTGACTCTTCCAATTAAGCCAAACAAATCCAATTAAATTATGGTTGGTAATTACCTCATGAGGGGACACTGGTCTAGTTACGTTGAAGCTTTCTTCAACATCAGGGAGCCCAACATAGATATTAAGATATCTGAAAGGCAAGTTATTCTAGAATCAATTATACTTCTTCAAAGAACATATAAACAATCAAGCTATTTTCCTTCCAAATACAAGATTACACTTTTGACAAATGCTTATTTTGCAGAGGATGGCAAACTAAAAAATTACAATTAGAGATCCTGAAGTCATAGAACACATGGTTTACAAAAGAGAGGAAATACCATCAAGCTGACTTTTAAAAAAAATACGGTAAATCTCTCTACAAAAATACTGAAATTATAGCTCCCTAAAAAAAAATGATACTTAAGGAAAAATGCAAATGCAAGAGTATCTATAGTTTGCTACCATTCTTGTAAGAAAGGCAACATACAAATATTAGTAAATTTTATTCTCATAGCGATGAATTAACAATTCTGAAACTACTTTCTGTATATCCTAGGACTGAATAAACAGTAAGTATAGCTCGGTCTACTGAGACTTCAGTACCCAAATCTTGGTGTCTAAAATACTACTCTCCAAAAGAGACTAAGGATGCTTGGAAAAGTGATTGATTCCAGGCTGGAACAGGGAAATACTACATGAACCACCTCATGGTAGCAGAAAGTAAAGGAGTACCCGAAACAGGGGCATATTAAAAGGTCAAGTCGATGGAAGCTTCCTACGGTCAAATCTGGGACTATTTGAGAAATAAAATAATGACAGTACTGGATTATGATGCAAATAATAAAACAACTATCTACGAGTTCATACTGATTTAAATAAAATTACAGTAGAATAGGAAAGACTAGAGATCTCCTCAGCAAAATTAGAGATACCAAGGGAACATTTCATACAAAGATGGGCTCAGTAAAGGACAGAAATGATATGGACCTAACAGAAGCAGAAGATATTAAGAAGAGATGGCAAGAATACACAGAAGAACTGTACAAAAAGGATCTTCAAGACCCAGATAATCACGATGGTGTGATCATACCCCTAGAGTCAAACATCTGGGAATGCTAAGTCAAGAGGGCCTTAGGAAGTATCATTGTGAACAAAGCTAGTGGAGGTGATGGAATTCCAGTTGAGCTATTTTAAATCCTAAAAGATGATGCCGTGAAAGTGCTACACTCAGTTCAGTTCAGTTCAGTCGCTCAGTCGTGTCCAACTCTCTGTGACCCCGTGAATCTCAGCACGCCAAGCCTCCCTGTCCATCACCAACTCCCGGAGCTCACTCAGACTCACGTTCATCAAGTCCGTGATGCCATCCAGCCATCTCATCCTCTGTTGTCCCCTTCTTCTCCTGCCCCTAATCCCTCCCAGCATCAGTCTTTTCCAATGAGTCAACTCTTTGCATGAGGTGGCCAAAGTACTGGAGTTTCAGCTTTAGCATCATTCCTTCCAAAGAACACCCAGGGCTGATCTCCTTCAGAATGGACTGGTTGGATCTCCTTGCAGTCCAAGGGACTCTCAAGAGTCTTCTCCAACACCACAGTTCAAAAGCATCAATTCTTCAGCACTCAGCCTTCTTCAGAGTCCAACTCTCACATCCATACATGACCACAGGAAAAACCATAGCCTTGACTAGATGGACCTTAGTCAGCAAAGTAATGTCTCTGCTTTTGAATATGCTATCTAGGTTGGTCATAACTTTCCTTCCAAGGAGTAAACATCTTTTAATTTCATGGCTGCAGTCACCATCTGCAGTGATTTTGGAGCCCCCAAAAAATAAAGTCTGACACTGTTTCCACTGTTTCCCCATCT
>SJYQ01096392.1:0-26178 GCA_006410935.1 Redunca redunca | reverse complement strand
AGGATTTGAAACAGCTCAACTGGAATTCCATCACCTCCACCAGCTTTTTTCATAGTGATGCTTTCTAAGGCCCACTTGACTTCACATTCCAGGATGTCTGGCTCTAGGTGAGTGATCACACCATCGTGATTATCCGGGTCGTGAAGATCTTTTTACTTCTGTGTATTCTTGCCACCTCTTCTTAATATCTTCTGCTTCTGTTAGGTCCATACCATTTCTGTCCTTTACCAAGCCCATCTTTCCATGAAATGTTCCTTTGGTATCTCTAATTTTCATGAAAAAGTCTCTAGTCTTTCCCATTCTCTTGTTTTCCTCTATTTCTTTGCATTGATCTCTGAGGAAGGCTTTCTTACCTCTCCTTGCTATTCTTTGGAACTCTGCATTCAGATGCTTATAGCTTTCCTTTTCTCCTTTGCTTTTCACTTCTTTCCACAGCTATTTGTAAGGCCTCCCCAGACAGCCATTTTGCTTTTTTGCATTTCTTTTCCATGGGGACGGTCTTGATCCCTGTCTCCTATACAGTGTCACGAATCTCAGTCCACAGTTCATCAGGCACTCTGTCTATCAGATCTAGTCCCTTAAATGTATTTCTCACTTCCACTGTATAATCATAAGGGATTTGCTTTAGGTCATACCTGAATGGTCTAGTGGTTTTCCCTACTTTCTTCAATTTAAGTCTGAATTTGGTAATAAGGAGTTCATGATCTGAGCCACAGTCAGCTCTCAGTCTCGTTTTCGCTGACTGTATAGATCTTCTCCATCTTTGGCTGCAAAGAATATAATCAATCTGATTTCGGTGTTGACCATCTGGTGATGTCCATGTCTAGAGTCTTCTTTTGTGTTGTTGGAAGATGGTGTTTGCTACGACCAGTGCGTTCTCTTGGCAAAACTCTATTAGCCTTGGCCCTGCTTCATTCTGTACTCCAAGGCCAAATTTGCCTATTACTCCAGGTGTTTCTTGACTTCCTACTTTTGCATTCCAGTCCCCTATAATGTAAAGGACAAAAAAGGTCTGGTCCCATCACTTAATGACAAATAGATGGGGAAGCAATGGAAACAGTGACAGATTTTACTTTTTGGGCTCCAAAATCAGTGCAGATGGGGATTGCAGCCATAAAATTAAAAGACGCTTGCTCCTTGGAAGGAAAAGTTATAACCAACCTAAACAGCTTATTAAAAAGCAGAGACATTACTTTGCCAACAAATGCCTGTCTAGTCAATGCTATGGTTTTTCCAGTAGTCATGTATGGATGTGAGAGTTGGACTATAAAGAAGGCTGAGTGCAGAAGAATTGATGCTTTTGAACTGGTGTCGGAGAAGACTCTTGAGAGTCCCTTGGACTACAAGGAGGTTCAACCAGCCCATTTTGAAGGAAATCAGGTCCTAAATATACATTGGAAGGACTGATGCCGAAGCTGAAACTGCAATACTGTGGCCACCTGATATGAAGAACTGACTCATCTGAAAAGACCCTGATGCTGGGAAAGATTGAAGGCGGGAGGAGAAGGGGATAACAGAAGATGAGATGGTTGGATGGCATCACCGACTCAAGGGACAACAGTCTGAGTGAACTCCGGGAGCTGGTGATGGACAGGGAGGCCTGGCGTGCTGCGGTCCACGGGGTTGCAAAGAGTCGGACACGACAGTGACTGAACTAAACTGAAGTGAACAGAAAGAAACTGAGGGGAAGAAAAAAGCTCTCACAGTAGAATTCTTACATTAATGTAGAAAGAATGATAGAAAAAGATACTGGCCACTAGATAAACACCAAAGTAATTACTTTTAAAGGTAAAAACCACCAATGCATGCTAAAGTAGTGGGTAAAATAGTATGACAAAAAAGACACTTGCATAGTCTCAAAGGATCACCCTGTAAGACCGTGATTGATTACTAAAGGAAAGATAGTAACTTTACTGTGGAGAAACCTGGAAGATACCACCTTAACCAAATGAATAAAGTTAGAATCACCAATAATAAAACAGATTGACAGCTATACCACCTGATATGGTGCAGTAAGAGCGACACAAAGCATCGCTTCTGAGGCCAAAAAGGCATAAACCAATGTAGCCATGAGCAAACAACACACACACCCAAACTGAGGACCTGTCACAAAACAACTGACCAGAATTCTTCAAAAGCGTCAAGGTCAAAAACATGTCAAGGTCACATGAGAGACCAAGACTAAGAGAACTTGAGCAACTACCACAGGTTGGAGAAGACAAAGGAGACCTATGCTACCTGGACCTAATGCAGGTCCTGGACTGAATCCTGGACCAGATAAAGAACATTTGCGGGAAACCTAAGATTCATTGACAGTACTGTATCAGTGCTGATTTCCCAGTGTGGCTAATTGTGCTATGACTACATAAGATGTTAACATCAGCATAAACTGGGTGAAGGGTAACACTGGAACTCTGTCTTATTTTTGTAATTCTTTAAGTCTAAAATTGTTTTTAAGAAAGGCTTAAACCTAAGTTTCAGTAACTTTTCACTCATAACTACTTGTTATCATTAGCTTACCAATTAGAAATTGAACATTTGATAATTATCTTCCTATTCAAAACAAAAAAGGAGAATTATACTAAAAGAATTTTCATAGCAACCACAATCACTATTAAAAAAAGTCAGATAAACACACAAAAATGTTAAACATGATCAAAATAGCAAACTAAGAGTAGTTGGTTCCTTACTTTAAGTACCACATGGGGTCAGCATCACTTGTAACCTTTTCATTGGCTTTCATTATTTTCTTTATCTGCAATGGAAAGAGTAACATGAGGAAAGCCTCTGGCTTCCAGTTCATTTGTAATCATATCCATTCCCAAGACCTGATGCTTACCTCTACATTAATGAAATAGTTAAATGAATCTATATGCTGTTTCACAAGCCCTTTCACCTAAATGGATAAAAAATAAAAGCAGATTAGCAACGAAATAGCAGATTACACAAGGGGCTTAACCTGATCTATACATTTTCCCCAAAACCAAAGTGATCACAAAAAAACAAAAAATCCATAAATTTTACTTGGCAAAACTTTCCATTTTCATGTCCTCATTCCATTTCTCCTCCATCTTACTAGAACACCCTCAAACTTTCCTCCCTGAAAAACCACCTAATGTTTGGAATTCAAGATATATACCTAATGACTCCCCATGAGCTAACAAATTAGGCAAGAAAGAAAATCCAAGAAAAAAATATAGCAATCAAGCATCATCTCTCCAACCCTCAAACAATGCCTATTTTCTTTTTTTCTTGCTCCTATGTAAGCGATTTTATGATTTCCCCAAATCTGGTCTTTCATATCACTTTTAGAAGAATGAAAGGGAAAAATAAGGATCTCTATTAAGGAAACCAAAAATAAATACATTTAAGATTGAAAGCAAGGTGAATCCCAGGGACCAATGAACAGATCAGCTCCAGTGACTGCCTTTCATCTCAGAAGTCAGTACAGCTACACAGACAGTGCTGTGTGCTGATATGAAAAACCCTGAAATGCTAAACACAGATTCCAAAGTCTTAGGATTTAAAAAGACTGTAATGTGTTCAACTTTTTACATTAATGTTCAAACACAATTAGTTCGACACTTCTAGAGTACACTCAACAGAAAGCATCACAGGGCTTCTGCTTTTATTACACCTCTTTCGAGGGATCTCACTGGCTTACTAAGCAGCTATCCCATTTTGAAACAGTCCTGATTGTTGGGGGAAAAATTCACTCTCATAATGATCTGTAGTCTAACATCCTGCAGTTTCCCCTCCATGGGCTTAATGTCTTTTCTGGAGAAAATGTCTTCTCCACCACAGTCCATTTAGTTATCACATCTCTTTTATGTCCTCTCTTCCAGGGTGAAGAGGCTCTTCCACTACAGACATACTTTCTCACAGACATGCTTTCCAGACTCTTCAGCAGCCCATGGATCGTAAAAACTGGCCAGAAATCTGGCCTTGACAATTCCCAGCCTCATCTGCCAGCATGCTCCCCTCTGCCAATAATACAGAACTAAGATGGAAAAAACTTGACTCATTTTTCAACCCTCTGTTCTTTCACTGAGCATAATACTTCCAAGATTCATCCACATTGTAGCATGTATTGGCACTTTCTATTGCCAAAAACATTGCATTGTATGGATATATCATATTTCATTTAGCCATCCATCATTTGGTATTCGAGTTGTTTCTCTTTCTGGCTATTATAAATAATGCTGCTATGGACATCTGTGCACAAGTTTTTGCATGGACATATGTTTTTGTCTCTCTTGAGTAAATACCTAGGAGTAGAACTGCAGGATCATACAGTAACTATACGTTCAACCATCTGATGAACTGCCAGGCTGTTTTCCAAAGCGGCTGCATCTCCATCCGTAGATTGTGAGGGTTCCAACTGCTCCATATCCCCACCAACACTTGTTACTGTCTTTCTTTCTTGACTATAGCCATCCTACTGGGTGTCAAGTGGTCTCTCATGGTGGAACCTGCTACTATTTAGCATAAGCTCTTTAAAACTGAAGTTCAAGGATAACAGGAACCTTATAATCTGTACTTCCTTTGTCCGAACCACTCATCCACTCCAGCCAAGCAGACTGGACTCTGTTTTCAACAGACCCCGTGGATCCTCCTCTTGAGGTCTTTTATTAGGCCATGCTCCCCGCATCCTACCTTTCAGCTTAGGTAATTCCTTTCCTCTCGTTGTTGTTTAATCACTAAGTCGTGTCTGACTCTTTTGCAACCCCATGGACTGCTCTCTGCCAGGCCACTGAGCCAACTGGGAAGTCCTCCCCTCCTCTGAGGATGTGGTTTATGTCTCACCTCCTTTAGGAGGCCCTTTCTGACCACCTGTGGCATCAATCTTCTGCCAATAGCACTTTGGTTTGTACACTTTGGTTTGAATTATTCCTATGCCAAGTGACAATGTAAACTACTTCCTACCTCTAAAATTAGATTACAATCCCCTACCTAGGACTTTATGGACAGGGTCACTGCCTTATAATTTCTCATATTTCTAAGTTAGAAAAATGCACAGTTGTACAAAGTCAAAAAATGTTGGTGAGAAAATTTTAATTTAAAAAAAGGCTTTTTTCTTGACTCTTGATTGGAAACATAACTGTTATTAGATATTAATTACCTTTAAAAATGCTGGAAGCAGCCGCCATTTTTCCTGTGAATCAGAATAATAAAAGTATCAGAACTCTGTGTCAGTGATCACAATATTTTCATGAGGTTATTTTAATGTACCAAAAGTAACTTTATCGCAGTAAGCAAAAGAAAGTAAGCGGAAACAAAAGAACAATGTTTACATTGCAACCTTTCTATGGAAATCATATATGTACTGTACATGTACATGCATACAAACATATGCATACACACAAGCATATATAAACCACAGATTTCTTAAACAGAATATACTTTAATCTCTTTTTGATGACTCAAGATTCCAAGTACTTTTCATCTTTATTTTATTCTCATGACTCTTCCTGAGTAAGCGGGGTTTGCCAGTTTGAGAAAGGGAAAGTATTAGTAAGTTTCATCGAGTTTGGTTTAAACCCAAAGGAAGTTCTTTCTCCCTCCTATTTTTTCTCAACTAGCACCTGGTCAGAGCCCAGGCTGAAGAAAGATATCACCCGGTGTTCACCTATTTAAACAGCTGCAAACTGCCACGTTCAGCTCTTAGGCCTGCTCTTCACACCTTCCTGAGGTTGTAAACAGCCTATCATGATAACGGGAAATCTGACAAATGGTTAGAACTGAGTCTAAAGTAAGAAAACACAGTTTCTGAGTAAGGGCCCAAGGATCATGTAAGACCTTGTAAGAAACTGTAACATTTTTTTGACTTTGGGCAACGGAGAAGTGCCAGAAGGTTGTGAGCAAGAGTGACAAGATGATGTGACCCATTTTAACTGGATCACTCCAGCTGCTGGGGTGAGAAAAGACAAGGTTAGAAGCAGAGGGGTCATTGAGGAGTTTCCTGCAATACTCTAGGCTGATAACAATACAGGTAGTGAGAAACTGTTGCCTAGGAAAACACGATGTGGAGTTAAGAGTCAACAGGACTTGATGGCAGATGAGATGCAGGAATCTGAGAA
The DNA here is from genome assembly GCA_006410935.1 of Redunca redunca. Taxonomy (NCBI): domain Eukaryota; kingdom Metazoa; phylum Chordata; class Mammalia; order Artiodactyla; family Bovidae; genus Redunca; species Redunca redunca. Next base: position 20,098 of record SJYQ01096392.1, on the reverse strand, counting down.
AGACGAATGGAGACTGACACCTTAGTGCTGCCATTTCTGGAGATGAGGAGGCAGGGATGCTGCCGGGGCAGCAGGTTTAGTGTGAAGCAGCGACCAGGAGTTTGGCTGGGGGCGTGTTAAATTTGAGATATCCATTAGACATGCAGGTGGAGATGCCAAATAGACAACAAATGAGTCTGGAACTTGGGAAGAGTGGCCTGGAGATCTAAGTCAGGGAAAGTCAGCAGACGGACAAGAGTGGAAGTCATGAAACAGATAAGACCACCTACAGAGTGTAGGTGGAGAGGAGCTCCATGAAGCTGAGATCAAAAACACTCCAACACTTGGAGCAGCAGAAAGCACACTGAGCAAAAGACCGAGGAGTGGCCAGAGACGGACGCAGACCATCTGGAAAATGGAAAAACATTTTTTAAGAAAAGGTAAGTGGGGGCAGGGCTAAATAGAAAATCTCTATACCTTCCTCTCAATTTTGCTCTGAACTTAAAACTACTCTTAAAAAAAAGTCATCTTTAAAAAAAAATTTTTTTTAATTGAAGGATAACTGCTTTTACAGAATTTTACTGGTTTCTACCAAACAACACACACACACACACACACACAAAAGAAATGAGTCTAGCAAAACTAATCTATGATGACAGAAATCAAATGGTGGTGTAGGGCTTAGACTGAAAAGGGCACTTTCTGCAATGATGAAAATGTTCTGTATCTTGTATGGGGTGGTAGTTATCTGGGTATCAGTTCAGTTCAGTCGCTCAGTCGTGTCCAACTCTTTGTGACCCCATGAATCACAGCACCCCAGGCCTCCCTGTCCATCACCAACTCCCGGAGCTCACTCAGACCCACATTCATCAAGTCCGTGATGCCATCCAGCCATCTCATCCTCGGTCGGCCCCTTCTCCTCCTGCCCCCAATCCTTCCCAGCATCAGAGTGTTTTCCAATGAGTCAACTCTTCACATAAGGTGGCCAAAGTACTGGAGTTTCAGCTTTAGCATCATTCCTTCCAAAGAAATCCCAGGGCTGATCTCCTTCAGAATGGACTGGTTGGATTTCCTTGCAGTCCAAGGGACTCTCAAGAGTCTTCTCCAACACCACAGTTCAAAAGCATCAATTCTTCAGCGCTCAGCCTTCTTCACAGTCCAACTCTCACATCCATACATGACCACAGGAAAAACCATAGCCTTGACTAGATGGACCTTAGTCGGCAAAGTAATGTCTCTGCTTTTGAATATGCTATCTAGGTTGGTCATAACTTTCCTTCCAAGGAGTAAGCGTCTTTTAATTTCATACATAACTGTAAAAACTAATGCAAATGAACACTAAGTAAGTACTTCTGCATTTTACTGGATGTAAATCTACAAAGAATGAAAGACAGACCAGAACGGACTACATGAGAAGAGTAGAAAGAGCTTGAGGAGTTGGACTGGAGAGGGGGCAGGTGGGAAGAAACAAGCTAGAGAAGTAAGTGGTGGCCAGATTGAGAAAAGCCTTAACAATATGGTAAAGACTAGATTTTTTTTTGCCCTGAGAGCAATGGGCAGACTGAAGAATTTTAACCAATGGAGCAATGTGAACATATCTGCATGTTTAAACTGATGGCCCTGGTACCAGAGCAGAGAATAGACTGGAATGGGGCAAGTAAGAAGCCAAGGAAGTAACAGATGACAGTGGCTGACTTGGAGAACAGTCGGAACGTCAGAATTGATTACATTTTGTAGTTGGGGCCCTTAAGATGGGATGGTGGACTGGTTGCAGAGGGTCAGGAAGAGGAACTCTTATTTCTAAATCAGAAGACTGGAAATATGTTACTGGTCCCTTCATGGCTGTGCAAATTCAGAGAAGAAACAGAAATCCTGCAGCTCTCTGGAGAAGCAGTTCAGTCAGCAGTTAAGGTCAGGAGCTCTGGAGTCTGACTGCTGAAATCCAAAATCCCCAACAGTCATTTAATGGCCTTCTGACATTGGGTTACTTACTTAACTTCTCCGGGTCTTTAAAATCTTCATTGGCAAAATGGGGCAAAAATATTACTTACTTCGGAGGATTAAATAACATAATACTCACTAGGTTTGAAAAGAGCTGGCGCATAAGTAAGTGCTCAGTAAATGCTGGCTCTTAAATAGCAGTTCAAGAGTTAAAAATTCAAACCAACTATACTCCAGTATAAAATAAACAAACAAAAAAAGTTAAAAATCCAGTATTGCCTGATGAAAATCACCATGTACGAGGGTCCTCACAGAATCTAATAGACTGACTGTAATTCCTCAGAATGTAATTTGCGGAATGATTATAAAGAAATTGATTAATTTATCTTGTCAGACATTCTGCTTAAACTCGTCAATAGCATCCGAGGCCTCCTTCAAATGTCTAACAAAACCTTTCATAACCAAGACCCTTATCTGTCACCTTTAATCTCTCCTCTACTTTTTCACACTCCAATACTACTGGATTTATTTTTATTTCTCAAAAATATCAGATGGCCTTGCCTCCAGGTTTCAAGTGTCTTGTTCGCGCTACGGCAATATCTCCCTTGACTATTTCTCTATGTCCCCAACCGATGCTAACTAAAATTTTGAGCCCCAGAGAAGTTATATGTCTTTCCAGAAAATAAAATTATATCAACAGCTGAACTTCATCAGGCAGCTCAGAGTAGGATAGTTATCCTTAACTTCTGAGAAGCTGATGAAAGCTACAGGGGTACTCCCCGAGAAAAAACTCAAAATTTGNGTGTCCAACTCTCAGCGACCCCATGGACTGCAGCCCACCAGGCTCCTCCATCCATGGGATTTTCCAGGCAAGAGTACTGGGTGGGGTGCCATTGCTTTCGCAGTTATGCCGTGATTGAGGCCAAAAAGCATATTGTTTTAAAAATATTTCACAGAAAAGGGTAAAAGGAGAATTTGCACGACTTGAGCCACGGAAGCATAGGAATCATTTAACTTAGCCCCAAACTACACGTATACTATGGAAAAGTAGGAAATATACCAAATAGCTGGTAGGAGGGGATTGGTTTAAAAACGTAAGGTACGTGTGTGGCGGACTACTATACAACCATTAAAACGACCACAAAATGAGGAGGAATTAACTTTACCTAGAGAGTAGAGCTAAAGATAGTTATATTCTGGAAAGACTAGGCAGAAGATCCAGGAGTAAATGTCAGCCGAAATTTAGTAGGAAAACATGACATTTTAAATCAGTTGGAAAGATGCTTTTCCAAGAAATGATGTTGGAGCCGCTGATTAGCTGTTTCGAGAGGAAAAATATATATATATATTATATATGTAAATTCTATATGGATTACAAATATGAACAAAATTCATAACATTGAATGGTGACTGCCTTCAAGCATGGCGACACAGAAATCATAAAGGAAAATATTCATAGATTGAATCATAAAATTCTACCCATAGTTTTAGAATTCCATGAAAAATTTAAAATTTTCTGAAGAGATGGTTAAAAATCTCCATGAATAGGTTTCAAGACACACAAGTTGGCAGGTGAGAAAGGATTGATATCCTTCATTTAAAATGAACTTACATGAGTCAATAGGGGGGAAAAATCCCATTGGCGGGGGAAAGGCAAAAGAGAATCAACAGTTGTTTAGTATGTACAAAGTCTCAGTTCAGGAAGATGCACAATTCTGGAAATGGATAATGGTCATAGTTTCACAACAGTGTGAGTGTACACAAGACCACTGAACTGTGCACTTGAAATGGTAAATTTTAGTCTATTTTGCCATAGTAAATTACGAAAATTTATAAATATTCATTTGCCATTCTGAATGTTTAACCCTTGTGGCGACAGTGGTAAAGAACTACCCTGCCAATGCAGGAGACACCGGTTCAATCCCTGGGTCAGGGAGATCCCCTGAAGGAGGGCACAGCAACCCACTCTAGTATTCTTGCCTGGAGAATCCCATGGACAGAGGAGCCTGGCAGGCTATGGTTCATAGGGTTGTAAAGAGTCGAAGACGACTAAATCGACTTGGCATGCACGCACGCAACCCTAGCACTGGATTAGTCTAATTTTTTTTGTCGTTTTGTTTCTTGTTAAAATAAGCATAGTTTTCCGATTTGGTAGGTTTGGCCTGGGGCCTGCAAATCTGCATTTCTAATAGGCTCCCTGGTGATGCTGCTGATGCTGCTGGCCTAGTGATCACAGTTGAGAATCACTCTGTAACGTAATATAAGATTTATCACTCAATCCCATAGCCTGTTTATGTGTTTACCTCTCCTTCTGACAGGGAACACCTGGAACGGGGACTGTCTTGTTTGTCTTCCTCTTTTCAGGTTCTAACTCATTATTTGTTCCTAAGTAAACTTGTGTTGAATAAATGATTTGGGGGGAAAAACATGCATTGAGTGATAAGTTCAATTTTTCATGTCATGCTTTTTAAAATTCTGATTTTTTTAAAGTGTCTCTGGAGGAGGATCTGGTAGCAGTGGTCCCAGAGTCCTACATGGGATCAACTGGCTGACACTATGTGGTGTCCACCCTCTTTACACCTGGCTGGTCCCTGAGGTAGGGGCATTTGCATCCTGGGGTCAAATCCATCGTCGTTCTGATCCCCTAAGGCAAGGGTTCCCAACCTCCAGGATCTAATGCCTGATGATCTAAGGTATAGCTGATGTAATGACAATATAAATAAAATGCACAATAAATGTAATGCACTTGAAACATTCTGAAACCACCCCCCACCCCAGTCCATGGAAAAATTGTTTTCCACAAAACTGGTCCCTGGTGCCAAAAAGTTTGGGGACTGCTGACCTAAGGGGCTGGGGTTTTTAATTCAAAAAGCCAGAAACAGTCTCCTGGTTTCTACTTTCTGCTGTCCTTTTCCTGAAATATTGGTACAAAAAAGATTTGGTTTGAATAGAGGGCTGGGCAATTAGGGAAAGGAAATCACAGGAAAACGGTTGACATCTTAGAATACTATCCCATCACCGAGGTATGAAGTGTTGTGGTCCCCAGATGGGAAAGTGGCCAGTGGGAGGGGAGCCATGAGCATCAGTTAAAGAAGAGCAAGAGGAAGGGGAAAGCAGGGGTGTCAAAGCGGAGCCCTGGAATGTTAGGCAGGGTTTCTGTTGACTGTTTACTCTTTGCCAGGCATTGGAATAACTTTTTATACATTCTCTGATTTCATAATCAAGGGGGAGAAGTATGATAATCCCCATTTTGCCAAGTGAGGAGACCAAGGTGGTTTGAGAAATTTGCCAAGCATGGTTGGAATTTAAATCCACACTTACCTGACCCCGGAACCCATGTTTTAAACCACTCTATTGCGACACCAGCTGAATGGGTCGGTAGAAGACATCAAGCAGAGAAAGAGAGCCTGAGCAAAACGTGGGGGCTGTAGAGCACATAATCCTATCAATACGTGTGGCGGCTGAGTGTAGTTCTCCCACAGGGCTTGTCGAGGGACGTGTCTATAGATAACACCAGAAATTGTCATTTATGCCATGTTAAAGAAATGAGAACTTATTTTGAAAGGCTTCAACTTGAAGACACTAGAAAACAAAAGAAAAAGATGACTGTCTCTCCTTGAAAACCTTGGTGCATTCAGACTGGGGAAAAAAAAAAAGTGATCCTGATTTCTATGTTTGAACAAATTTACAGCAGAACTAGAGAAAGCCTAGAACAATGTTGGAGAAGGAATAAGGGTTCTTCAATCTGAAAAGGCAAGGGCAAAGGGAATCCTGGAAGTCTATTGTTTCACAACCAGCAAGGTGAGGAAAAGCCGGGACAGAAGTCTCTACTGTTATCAGAGAACATTTTGCATTTTGAGCAAGACTGGATGGTCCAAAACCTCTAGTTGCCTGCCAGGCCCATAGGTCTTTCTCTGAAAAGCCTTGCTTTGTGTCATGTTACCTCGTCATCCTGTCAAAACCGACAGGGCCAGCAACCAGCTAAAGACAGCCACCTAAGGCAGGGGGTAGGGACAGGGCACGGAGCTCCTTATGAGAGCCCCCTACCGAAGGCAAGAGAGTCGGGGAAGGATATCCGTAGTGACTAGTGGCAAATGGACCCAATCATTTTCTCTCTCCTGGGAGGTTTTCAGTGAAGACCAAAAGGGAAGAGCAACAGGGAACAGAGGCAGAGAAGTAAACAGCATTTGGTAGCATTACAACAGTGAAACATACCTTTGACTGGATGACCTAAGGCAACCAATATAGCGAATAGTTAACACGTTCCAAGTTGATTTTCAGCTCTGTGACCTTAACCTCTCTGTGTCTCTTTTTGCACAAATGGAAATAATGATAGAACCTGCCTTGTAGTGGGTTGTGCAGTTATATGAGACCATTTATATAAAATGCTTAGTCCATGTGGTAATTATTTTGCTAAATTCTGAAAGAAAAAATACTCAACTTCTCTATCATGCCTGCAGGTGCAACTGCTGGCAGATTCCCAGGTTTCCTTTCTTCTTCAAGCCTTGAGATAAATCCCTAGGTCCCTTTCCCTTGAAAGCTGAACAAGGCTAACATACCAAGCTTAGACATGAAAAGATAAAGTTTCACTTGAATAGTAGAGAACAAGAGGGCACAAGGTGCTGGTACAAATGTACTTTCTAAAAGGTTAGATTAAATCATGGAGGATAAAGTCATACCTGATTTACTAAACGAAATTGGAACATGTTGGGTTGTGTCACTATCCTTTGAAGTCGACATCAAGGACAATAACTGCAGTCTCTACATACCCTTGAGTTTCTCTGCCAATGACAATATTGGGCTTAATGAACCATGGTTGTGATGAGAGTTGACAATTTTTGGTTTTATGTACTTAAGTACTCGATCACCACATCTCACAATACTAAAACCTCTTGAAGCTTGAAAGAGACTTAGGACTAATAAATTAGCTTTTGTAATATATTCTGGCCACATTATGCTTAAGTTTGTAGACAATTTCAAATACATCTCATTTGACTCTCGCTAGGGCTCTGTGAGGCAGGCAGGTACGATAGGAAATCGATGTTCAGGGCGAGACTAGAAGGTTGACTTGAGGTCATAATAGCTGTGAAAAATAAGTGAATTCAAACTCAAGTCCCCTGACTCTCAGTCCTGTGTTACTTTTACTGACGAATGAGTGGGAGCTGTTGGTACTTAACATCCTCAGAGGTAGAACAGATTGAATTTTAGTTTTAAGGAAGATTCAAGTGAAAAAATATATGTTGCACAAAATGTGGCAGGCCCTACACTCATGGCATACTTTGCCAATCAGCCACAGAATTCTTTACTGCTTATCCTGGATTTGGCTTCAGAATCCTCTCAACTCGGTGCTCTGGGGAGCTAATACTAAAAGATCAGAGCAGACACATGACTTTAAACTTATTTTCATAGAAAAGAGGATTCATAGAGCTTATTCAAGGAAACTGGTGGGATCTGAGGTAGAAACTGCTAATGCTTACCAATACCCAATACCCATGTCCACCTCTTTTCTCCTGGGCACATTTTCCTGACTTGCTTGCAGTTGGAGCCAAATGATTTTGAGTTCTGGCCAACGCACCACGAATAGAAGTGGACAATCCATTTATTTCCCCTGTCTTCTGAGTGATTCGGGAGATGCTGAAGGTTTTGAGGACTGCTGAGTTATAAGATGGATGGAAGTTGGGTTTCTGAGTAACTGGATTAAGGCCCTCAATACATACACCAACCTTCCCTAAACTTGGAACTATAATTTGAGAAATAAGGCTATGCTGAGGCCATGGTGACTTGAGAGCTATTTGTTCAGCAGTTTATCAATGCACACCAGTAAAGGCTGATTTCACTGACTATGCCCTCCCTGGAATCATTCTTAGAGGCAATACTGGATGGGGGGAGGGGTCTCCTCACACATTTCTCCCATTCGAGTTCAAAAGACCTCATAAACGTAAAGGATAGTGGATTTATTTTTCTCTTTCTGCTCCTCCGGACACCTTTCCTATTTGAAAGAAATCACTAGTTGGGTGACCTTGGTAGGAACATGGGAGTCTTAAGTGTCAGCCACTATCTCATTCCATCCCATGCAAATTAGAGCATTGCCCTTGACAGAGATTTGTCCCACTGAATGTTGATATCTGGGACTTTAAATCTTGAGCAAATGAGGCAAAGCAGCAAGGACAGTTGAGAAATCAATCTCTGAATCCCACTTGGCTGAGGCCCGGCACTTGCATTGCCTTGGTTCCTACCCATTTGCCAAGCTTAAGTCCCCAAACAAAATAGATTCTGTGAAGTATGTAAATCTCTCCAATAAACTCTCTTTCTGCTTGTTAGCTAGAGTCCATTTCTACTGCTTGTGCCATGTGTTCAGGTTTGAGGGCATGTACACATGCGCACACAACACATAATATTCTAGCACCAATGGCAAGTGTGCTTTGCCAGGGCAGTCTTTCCCAAACATAATCGTTTGCAACTTTCAAAGGATTCCCTGATTCTTTACCTCTTTCAGAACAAACCCCACACATATGAACGTGACATCCCAGAAGCCTTTTCCCTTGCTTGTTTTTCCTCTTGTCACTTCCCCTCTTTTGGAGACTGTTCCCTGGGCTCACCATTTCTCCACATGACTGTGCCTCCTGTGCACTTGGCCTCTTGTGCCTTTCCCTTTCTTGGTCTCTTGGCAAGTTCCTGCCTATCATTCATGTTTTAGCTCAAGGGTGATCCATGAAAGAGTCCAGTGATTTTTCCTCTAATACTATGTGTCAGTTCAGTTCAGTTGCTCAGTCATATCCGACTCTTTGCAACCCCATGGACTGCAGCATGCCAGGCTTCCTTGTCCATCACCAACTCCCAGAGCTTGCTCAAACTCATGTCCATTGAGTCCGTGATGCCATCCAACCTCATCCTCTATTGAGGATGATGCCATCTCATCCTCTATTGTCCACTTCTCCTCCTGCCTTCAATCTTGCCCAGCATCAGGGTCTTTTCCAAGGAGTCAGTTCTTCACATCAGGTGGCCAAAGTATTAGAGTTTCAGCTTCAGCATTAGTCCTTCCAATGAATATTCAGGGACGATTTCCCTTAGGATTGACTGGTTTGATCTTGCAGTCCAAGGGACTCTCAACAGTCTTCTTCATCATCCCAGGTCAAAAGCATCAATTCTTCAGCGCTCAGCTTTTTTTATAGTCCAGTTCTCACATCCATACATGACTACTGGAAAACCCACAGCTTTGACTAGATGGACCTTTGTTGGCAAAGTAATGTCTCTGCTTTGTATAATGCTGTCTAGGTTAGTCATAGCTTTTCTTCCAAGGAGCAGGCGTCTTTTAATTTCATGGCTGCAGTCACCATCTGCAGTGATTTTGGAGCCCCAAAAAATAAAGTCTGTCACCGTTTCCACTGTTTCCCCGTCTATTTGCAATGAAGTAATGGGACCAGATGCCATGATCCTAGTTTTTTTAATATTGCATTTTAAGTCAACTTTTTCACTTTCCTCTTTAATTTTCATCAAGAGGCTCTTTAGTTCTTTGCTTTCTGTACTATGTGTACTTGTTTTAAAAGCATAGCCCAAATTACACTTTATTGCTATTGTTCACAAGTTTGTCCTTCTAAGTTACAAACTTCTTAGGACAGTGTCTGTCTAGTCATCTGTGTATTAAATACCTAGGATACTTCTTGACACATAGTAGATGCTCAATAGCTATTTGTTGACTAAATGAATGAATGAACACGATTGATGTTTGTGAGGCTTTGACATTAAGTAGAAGATTCCTTCTAGAATCACTGTAATAAAGACTGCAATATTCCAGGCCTGAGCTACCCAAAGGTGGTTTAGAAAACAGAGACACCATCTATCTTGAAATAATTTTTAATGTTTTAAAATGTAACTAGTGCGCACAATACATGTTTTAGCAGTAGAAGATTGAAAATGTGTGTATGGTGTTTAGGAAAATTGACATTACAAAACAAGACCATGTTAAGAAAATTCCCAGAAGTAAACATTTAAGTAAAAACCAAATAAACAACATGCTAAGGGACAGGATTTAAAAATCCTAATAAATGTACTTGCTTAAATCCAGACTTGGGACATTGAGATTTACTTTGCCACTTAAAAAAAAAAAAAGCAGAATGCCCTTCATTTTAAAATGCATCAAAAAAAAAAATATGTTTGCACGTTGTTTTCCTGCTGGCAACTATAGTATAATCAAGTATATAAGAATACCAGCCAGATTCCAATCTGATAGTAAAAAAGTATACCACCTGGTCTTCTAGTTAAATATACAGTTCACTGGGAAAGTGACAAAAAATCACACTACATGCTACCTTTCAGACCTTCTGTGCTATCCAGGCCCCAAAGTGAACAGTTGAAAACAATTTCAACTTAAGAGAAAATGCAAACAAAAATCTACAGCACCTTATGATTTCTAAGCACAGGAAACAAGCAGAATGGACATACAAGAGGAGGGAAAAAATGGGTAAGACCAATGATGTGGTCTTCAGTAAATTCCACTTCTACATAGCTGCTCAAATGGACAGAATGGTGATTTATGTATTGGTCATTGGAGAAAAAAGCTGATGTTCAACATTTCCTCAATTTGGCAGATCCCTCCAAAACGTAAAGATCAGAGATAAGTTACCCACACAATAATTTCCCAGGCCTTCATCAAATCGCTAGGTAGCACCATAATGGTAGAGGTCATGGTGAGGAAGAGGAGATAAGGAAGAAAGAAGGATTAATCTTTTTCTTCCTACTTGCTCTTCTCCACCAGACCGCTAAGGTTCAAGGAGTCCTCAGAAAATCAAACCATCAAAAATGCACTTTATGCAAATAAAGCATTATCCAGTAGTGTTTCCCTCAATACTTCAGAAGCATGTAATCCAAAGACAAGCAGATTTCTCCAGGATCCTGACAAGCAGTGCCAGCGTGGCAAAGTTTAATGCACAAGAATGGCAAATGGTGATGATACTGAGAAGAGCTTCTTGGTCACGGTGGGGTAAGAATTAAATCCACAGAGAAGGCATTTGCTAGCACATTATATGCTTAAAGAAGAAAAAGAATCCAAAGTACATCTGTTTCTTTTTCAGATGTGAATTTCACTGAGAATGGGGGTCCCATTTTTATCAACTTTTTCTTACAAGTAAATTCAAGTTACCAATTCAAACCACTCCTGCCTTATGTAAAAATATTAAAATCTTATATAAACCTTACCAATGGCCTGAGAAATGCAAGGACATTCACAAAGAGATGTGTGCAAAAAGTGTTTCTCTCAGAGAGCAGCATAACTTGCAAGAAGAATCCACCCTCTAGAATGAGATTTTAGAAGGGGTTTGTTTCTATTTCCATTAAATCATCAAGGGAGGTTTTATCTAAAATTTGTACATAGCATAAAAATGTATTTAATACATTTAAATTCTAAACAAATACTGACCATCGGTATCACCAAATGTGATTAGGTATATTTGTAGAATTTGAGGACTAGGTAAGTTTCTATTACATATGAATAAAATTTAATTTGTACATTTCAAATACAATTATCCTTACTTCACATCATTTATTTAGAACATCAGTCCACTTGGTTATGATCACAACTTTCAACCCTTTAAGAAGCTGTACCAAAGTTAAAAAAAAAAAAATCATTTGATCTGATAGTAAGAGGTGAGGAAATACAACTCCTTAAGGGTTGAATGAATAAACCAGATATAAATGCTTAAGAAAACATTTACAAATATTATATAGGTAATAGAATTAAATACAAATTGCTTTCTCTTCGTTAAAAAGTCTCTTTAGGACTCGAAAATGGTGCACATGTGGGGGCATTGTGATGTGCATGTCTCTGCAATGCTGACATTACTGGGTTACACAACCTCGGGCTAACACTGTGCCTCACATAGGATCGAGAATGTGCCCCATCTGTAATGCCGCTGGTGGAAACAGACTGGTACCTAAGTGCTGGGCTTCCAATCTCTTTTCCAATGTCATTTCCTCTTTAGTTAGTAGATGAAGAAGCTTCTGCCTTCCCCGTGGCTTCCTCACCGAAGAGCAGCTTTCGGAGTATATTTGCATAAAATGGTCCGTACACTTGTTTGTTGAGATTCACGATGTTTGCGTATTGCGAGCCTAGCGACTCCAGCTCTTGCTGAACAACAGCGAGGCCTCCTGGCACGGGAGGCATGCATCTTGGAGGGCTTGGCAAACAAAGCAGGCTTTTCATGTATAGCTGGATTCGTTTATCTGGGGGAAAAGAAGATATGTTTATCTGTCCTATTATTAAAGCATGTACTTTTTAAACATGAGAATAGTAATTGTGGTAGATGGATTGCAACAACATCCTCAATTCTTTACCCCCTCCCTATACTCATGCCCTTTCCAAGGTAGCCTGGCAGTTCTTCCCATCAGGGCTGGAGCCCGGGTGCCCAGGTCTTGGATCAGGGATGGCCTTCTGACCTGCTTTGGCCCATGCAGAATGTGGCTGGAGTGATGGTGTGTGAGTTCCATGCTCAAGAGGCATGGTTTGAATCTGCCCTTTCTGCCTAACAGTGTCCTGGGTTAGAAAATAAATTATATGACCACCCCCCATGTGGGCAAGAATCTGGAGGCACCGAGGAAGGACCACCCCAACTAGCACTGCCACCTTCTCCACTCTTCCTGCTTCGGTGCATATGCATTTGCGAAGACTTCACAAATGCATGCAAATGCTTAAAAAGGGGAAGCTGTGGTGTCCTGGACAAATGGCACTGGACAAGCCAGACCTGCTCCAGCCCAGGCTGCTCCAAGGACATTCTCTGGCTCTGGAAACAGAAATCTCACAAATAAGAACATTTATTAAGGAAAATGAGTGAGTGAGTGAAGTTGCTCAGCCGTGCCTGACTCTTTGCGACCCCACGGACTGCAATCCACCAGGCTCCTCCATCCATGGGATTTTCCAGGCAAGTATACTGGAGTGGGTTGCCATTTAAATACACTCATCTAATGCAGACAGCTGTAATATTCCTGAAATTCTTATATCCAAATACATCTACCCCAAATCATACATTTCAGCCAGATCTGACCTGGAAATCAAAGTGCCCAGTGTCCCATGTCCATATCTTAGCCCAGACTATTTCCTGTTACTAGAATGCCCTTCCATTTCACTTCATCTCTGCCAAAGTCGAGAACATCATACTGATACTAAAGTCAGCTCCTTTCTGTGGCTTTCCTTACCATCTGTTATACCCTTATTATTACTCAACCTTATTATATACTCAACCCTTATTATTGTTACTTGAGAATTTCTCTCTCTCACTTCTCAGACAGTAGGCTTTCTGAGGGTGAGGGCTACTTTTTTAGCCTTTATTTCCCTGGTCTGGCAGGCAGCAGGCATGTCATAAATGTTGACTGTAGTGAAGCGAGAATGGAATGAAAAAGGTCCATGAAGATAAACCCCAAACAAAATGCAAGGAGCCAGAGAGGAATGGGGGCTAAAGAAGACCTGAACCTTATCCATAATTTTTCAACAAGAGGAAATTATTCATGGAGGGATCATTTGTACAGTTGAAAATTNCCTCAGATATCAAAGGTCATCTCTGGGCCCCGTCCCCCGATGGTCTGGGGAAATTGCTGTGAGCAAAGATGCATCCCATCCTCCTCATGAGACCTGTGCACTAGCAAGGGTCTCCTGGTATGAGGCAGAGATGGCTGACAGCCTGCCCCTCCTCCTCCGAGAAGCACCATGGCCCAAGTGCTGGCTGTACCGCCGGAGGTGACAGGCTGTGACACGCTTGTCAGCAGTGACCGTCATGCCGGGCAGGGCTCAGCCACAGGCAGCTGAGGTTAGGCTGTGTGACCGTCCTCCCTGCCACCCCTTGAAACCCACGTGCTGCACACCAGAGGCCTTCAGTGGCCTGGGTGGCTTAGATCACCAGCATCCCATGTCCCCAAGGATCAGGTTGAAAGACACCCTTTAAGAATCTCGGCTAAATAATAACCAGTGTTCCTAGAGAAGTCAGTGCGGTGCTTTGAAAACTTGTAGATTCCTCCTGGCATGTTTGGATATTCAAATTCCACACTCTTTCCTCCATCTGTTCCTCTCCCACTGCAGCTGACACTTGCTTTGTCTCCCACATCACCCTCATCCTCCTCTTATGGCCACAGCACCCTGATTCTGTCTGGGGAAAACAACTGCTTCCCTAGTTTCAGATCAGGTGTTCAGGTAAAGCTGACTCACCTTGTTTCCAGGAGCTGAACACGTCTTAGGGTTAAGTTTCTTCCATTCTGGCCACCAAAAACGGGATGTGACCACCAACTGGAGCTAATGGGATTCAATTCTAGGGTCATAGTTTGAGCTAAGAGGGGAGGGAAACTGACTTTTTTTTTTTTTTGGCTTGATTTAAATATGGAAAGATGCAGGCTGGAGTGGAAGTCATCTTGTTATATTGGGAAGAGACTATTTTAGAGACAGCCATCCCAGAGGAAGGCAGCGCTGAGGGACCACAAGGGGGAAACAGTGCCAAGACATCATCTGAACTCTGATTAAGCTGTACCAGCAGCCAGTCCCCCCCACCCCCACAACTGCTCTTTTCTGTGATATGAGCAAATACAGTCCCTTCCTGCTTACGCTACTTTGTTGTTTAGTCACTAAGCCATGTCTGACTCTTTGCGACCCCATGGGCTGTGGCCCGTCAGGATCCTCTGTCCATGGGATTTCCCAGGCAAGAATACTGGAGTGGATAGCCATTTCCTTCTCCAGGGAATCTCCCAGAACCAGGGATCAAACCCAGGACTCCTGCTTGACAGGTGGATTCTTTACCACTGAGCCACCTGGGAAGCCACTTTAGAGTTTTAAATTATTTGTCACAGATAACAGAAAAAAGTCTTGATACATTCTCCATTTCCCCAACTCACCAACACAATTTGATCCTGAGATATTTATTGTCTTAGCAATCAAGTAGTGAAAAAAATCCCCCCACTATGCCTCTCAGTTCTATGGGCCTCAGCTCACACAGGTTGGCTTCCATCAGAGCATGTGTCTACTTTCTGTGAACATACTGCCATCTGGTTTGGATTGCTGTATTGATCTAGGAATTTAAAATGATGGCAGCATGATGTTATTTTCTTCAAAAACCCTATCAGCTGGGTAGTAAGGTAGAAGACCCTGAAACATCCCCCCACTCCACTACATATACACACATAAGCAGCAGTGAGTCCCAAACCTTTGAAAATATTAATGCTTTCTTCATGTTTTCAATATTTATTCATCAAGAGAAGCAGGTAATCTGTTTAAGACTAAAATTTGACTGATACTTAACATTAGCCAAAGCCAGTGTGGTAACGCATATTGACATTGAAGCAGAAACCAATGAAAATATAAGGACTCACCAATTAAAGACCAGATAGGATTATCTTCTTCTTCGATGCTTGAGAATTGGCCTACAAGGTTAGCTTGAACCTCAGCATTTAAAGTTGGTAAACCTCTCTCCATTAGGGTCTTGTTAACCTCAACACAAGTCTGAATGCCGATAGAATTCAGGACTTCCTTCAAGTTAAAGGTCCTACAAAATGTGAAACAATAATTCCACCAGGGACAGCTTTTATTCAGCAGGTTTTTGTTTGTTTTGTTTAAAATATATACCAGCTTGTTTCAAATGTCTGCCAATTTTATCTTATACAGACAAAACTTACCCCTATTAGGGCTTAGAAAATAGGAAACTCCTCCCAACCAGCAAGCTTTATATGCATCAGACTTTTAAATGCTTAAAACCACCCAATTCGATAGGAAATACGAAAAGCACCGACAGAAAAATGTGGTCCCTAAAAATAAACCTGCAACTCCATTTTCAGGCAGGGCTATCAGAAAAGGATAGAAAATATTTGTTTAATTTACAAAATAAACCCTCTGGCCTGAGTGGATTCAGTCATAGATTTTGTTTTTAATGTGCTTAGAAAATAAGATAGAATCAATTCATTTATCCATGCCTGTGCAGGAGACCTTTAACACCAGCCAAAAACAAGAAATAAAGATATTCAGAGCCCAACACCATAAAGACAAATTACCTAAAACTCTTGACCTATCATGAGGAAAGATAAGAGACTCTTTCCCACTGTTACTTTCAAGTAGCTGATCAGTAATTCCAAATATATACAGTTCAGAAAGATGTAAAAAGTAGTTAGTGGTGGTTATTTAACAGATAATGAAAAAGGTATAATAGAAAGCAGCATTTGCTGTGTCCACACTATTGTGAATGATATTGAAAATCGCATCTCACTATTCAGAAAGGATCTTTAAGACAACTTTGTGCAAAATGGATTAAAGGATAAGAGAAGGGGGGATGGTGATGAGAGGAATTAGACAAAACAACAAAACAATCAGATAGGCAGAACAACTATAAAGAAGATGACTTAACAAACAACTAGTTATTAAGAGCTAACATTTATCAAGCACTTACCACGTGCCACACACCTGCACTAAATACTACACACGGGCCATCTTCAGTTCAGTTCAGTCGCTCAGTCTTATCCGACTCTTTTCGACCCCATGAACCATAGCACACTAGGCCTCCCTGTCCATCACCAACTCCCGGAGTTTACCCAAACTCATGTCCATCGAGTCAGCGATGCCATCCCGCCATCTCATCCTCTGTCGTCCCCTTCTCCTCCTGCCCTCAATTCCCTCCCAGCATCAGGGTCTTTTCAAATGTCATCTTAAGTTGCCATAACTCTAAGGTAGGTATCTTTATATCCCTTCTTACAAGTGAGGCCATGAGACTCAGAGTGACTCAGGATCTTATTCAGTGGTACATCACAAGCCAGCGGCACAGCTAGGATTTAAACCCTGGCTTGTCTAACCCCAAAGCCTGTCCTTTTAGTAACCACTTTGCTACGTGCTTCATATGAATACTGAAGCAGTACTGGAGGGCTTCCCAGGTGGCTCAGTGGTAAAGAATCTGCCTGCCAATACAAGAAATGCAGAGATGCGGGTTCAGTCCCTGGTTAGGAAGATCTTCTGGAGTAGAAAATGGCAGCCTACTCCAGTAATCTTGCCTGGAGAATTCAATGGACAGAGGAGCCTGTTGGGCTATAGTCCATGGGGTTGCAAAGAGTTGGACACGACTGAGCAGCTAACACTAAGCAGTATTTGGGGACTCACTAAAGGCTTAATAAATTAGAATTCCTGGAAAATAATGGTTACCCAGTGTGGGGAAATGCTAAGAGCAGGTTTCTGCAAAATCAGAGCAGTTTTCTTTTCCTTACAGGTCTTGAGTCCTGGAATGTGAAAGAAAAGAGCCTGGCAGGTTAGCACCAGGATCAGTAGAAAGGGCAGGGACTTGACAGTCAGGCTTGGGCTCAGGCCTTGGCTTGACCTTTTCGTGGAGTACAGCCCAAGGCAAATCCTATTTTCTCTGAGCTTTAGGTCAAAATGAGAACTCTGGATTGCCAGAATCACTTGGGCTAGTCTGGCTTTTAAGATTCTAGGATTTTATCAAGTCATGCATGTGCTCTCTGAATAACAAGCAGGAAGATGGGATGTTGGATGTATTGGGTGTAAAGTCCCTGAAAGCACCTAAGAGGACAGTCAGCAAGAGGAGCTGACACATAGGAGACCCATGGAAACACCCGGTCATTGGCCAGGATTAGAAATCTTCTGACTTGGACAGGATTCCCAATAATGCAAAATTGAAATGGGATTCTAGTATTCAATGATGGTTTGACACTGAGAAATGAATTTGGCAAAGACAAAACTTTCACTGACTTGTAAAACATCTCTGAAGGACAGAGATGTCACTACTTCTGTAGGCTTCACAGAGGCTGGATATGTGAAGCTGCTAAACATTTTGTTGCAGAAAAATGATGGAGTCAGAATAACTGAATCAGAAAGCCTCTCTGATAGACCCTGAGCATGACGAATTTCTAGGTATTGTTTGTTTTTTCCACAACATTGTCAAAGGAGAGCTCGTACACACATCTGTCCTAAGTGGAAACACTACACTCACCCTGGCACCTGTTATGGAAAAGACCTCTCCCTACCGATGAGGGACATCTAAGCCTTCAGAGACATGAAAAGAAACTCTAGAAAAAGAAGGCATGAGCTAAGCTTCTCTAAAGCATGGTCCTGAATACCACATCCAGATTTTCCAAGGTTATTCATGTTCTCTGAAACACATGCAGAGCTGGAATACAAGGGAGAGCAGATAAAAATGCTGGAACTCACTCTTTGTGCATGCCTTCAAGTAGAACAGCTGAAATCCTTTTTAGTCTGACTGCAAGCTCAGGTAAGCCTTCTGTAAGAGCACCCACCATGTTATTGGTGATAAGAGCCAGGCAGGCAATCATTTTCAGTTGATTCAGCTTTTCTGTCAGTTCCTGAAGACGTGCTCCATCTGTCATGAGTGTCTAGCATATTTAAGATGTAAAAATAGAAAGGGAAGCTCAGTACCATGAACGTGTAAAATCAGCAGTGTTACATCCAAATCCCTATTTTTCATCTGATTCCAGTTAAGGTCATTAAACTACATGCAACACAGACAGATCAGCTGATGCACTGTTTGAGCTTAAGAATTAGAATATCGAAAACTTGAGGGAAGCCAAAGGGGGGGGGTGGAACTCACCTCTGGTAATTCTTTTTTCTGATAATCCCACTGTAACAGTTTCAAGTAACTATTATTTAGCACCAAGGTAGGGCTCAGGCTTGGCTTGGAGTTGTTTTCGGCTCCAGGTGTTAAAGTAGCCTCAGAAAGAGAAAGTAACTCTTCATGGACAGATTCTTTTATCCACTCTGTAGTTTGATCAAGAGCACCTGCAAGGGAAAAGGCCACACACCTGTCCTACAGCTGATAGACTCCATTTGTGCATTCCACACACGATAAACGGTAAGACGGCCACGGCCCTCAAAGGGCCTATGGTCTAGATGGGCAGACAGTCATGTGAGCTCACGATTACGGCAGAAGACAGTGCGTACTCGAAGGCGCAGTGGGGTGGAGGGAGGAGAGGCTGTCTACGGTGGAGTCTAAGAGGAAGAACTCCATAAGTGACACAAGGCAGATAGAGGGAAGAGCTGTCACTCCAGGCTAGGAGAACAGACCACACAGAGAGACGGAATAATGGGAAAGCATGGCAATTTGGATGCTACAAGCAAATCTGTACTGCTGGTCCATAAAGAGGTGGGGAAAGGAGGAAAGAGTTGCAGCAGATAGCATCAGATGGACAGACAGGCCAGCTTACACATGACCTTGAGTCTTGTGCAGAGAAGTTATCTAGATTAAAAACAGTGGTGATTAAACATTTTGGGTTCCAGACCCCTTGGAGTGTCTGATCAGAGGTATGCCTTTCCCAACATGCTGGTATGAACACTTTTTTTTTTTACTTCAGACCCAGTTCTAAGGTTTACCCCTAGAACTAAATTGTTCTTTAGACTATATTTCTTATAAAAAATATGCATTTGGAAGAATTTATAAGGTTTCAATTGCTTAAAAATGCAGACTGAACACAGGTGCAGATTAAAAAAAAAAACCCAGAGAATGAAATAAAGAATAGTCACCCTGAAATTATTCATCAGACCCAGCCCTTCAACAGGGGTAATTTATGAGCAGCTCCATTTGCTATACTAAAGCAATACCACCCCCAGAATTTCACAACTTTACTTCTCTTCAGTTGGCAAATGTTGTTCCTGGTTTTCCCAGTTTTGTTTATAAAGAAGTAAAAGACTTGCAGTCTTTAAAAGGGATCCAACAGAGAGAAAGAGTGGAAAGCATCACGGGTATAATTACAATGTGGTGGTAATAAGCATTTATATACTGCAAGTATAATCATTTACAACTGACACATTTAAAAGCCCATTTAGTTATCTCAAACAAAAGCAACAGTGTAGCACAGAGGTTCTCAATCTTGGCTGATGGTAGAATCACCTTGGGAACTCACACACACACAAAAAGATTTTTGGCGTTGGCTCTTGGAGATTTTGATTTAATCAGCCTGAGATGGGCTCAGGCATCTGTGTTTAAACACTCCAGGTGATCCTTATGTGTAACCAGGCGTGAGTACAATTGGTAAAGTAGAAAGAGCAGGAGTTTAGAGGGAAACAAGGATTTTCTCTAAGGGATCTGCTAAGATTTCAGGGGCTTCCCAGGTGGCTTAGTGGTAAAGAAAATCCACCTGCCAATGCAGGAGCAGCAGGAGACATGGGTTCAATCTCTGAGTCGAGAAGATCCCCTTGAGGAAG
>SJYQ01096391.1:0-21088 GCA_006410935.1 Redunca redunca | reverse complement strand
CCTTCTCCAATGCATGAAAGTGAAAAGTGAAAGTGAAGTCACTCAGCCGTGTCCAACTCCCAGCGACCCCATGGACTGCAGCCCACCAGGCTCCCCCGTCCCCGGGGTTTTCCAGGCAAGCGTACTGGAGTGGGGTGCCGTGAATGTGTGTAAATAGTGTTATGTGCCTCCCAGGGGGCTCAGTGGTAAGGAACCCACCTTCGAGTGCAGGAGACACAGGAGGCAGGTTCAGTCCCTGGGTCGGAAGATCCCCTGGGAGAGGGAATGGCAGCCCACTCCAGTGTTCTTGCCTGGAGAATCCCAGGGACGGGGGAGCCTGGCGGGTACGGTCCACGGGCTGGCACGGAGTCAGACACGGCTGAGCACAAGCGGGAGCAGAAAACCGTATTACACGGCATCTTTCTGCAAATGGCAGACCTTCAGAAATTCAAAATTATGTGTTTGGAATTTATTCACACCGATACATGTAGATTTAGTTCATCCATTTTAATGTGTGTGGTCCTTTTGGCAGTGATGGAAAATCAGTCTAAAAGAAGTTTAATCGATCTTTTTGTACAAAAGGATACAAAGCACTCTTTCTGAAACAGGAGACGGATCGCCTGGCTGCCCTGTCACCTCCCTTCCCTTGTCTGAAGCCATCAGAGGATTCCTGTTGTCATTCGGATGCGAGGGTGGGGCCTGGCCCTGCTCATCCTGGCCGCCCCAGGCTCTCCAGTTTCTGAACTGGTCAAGCTTGTTTCCAACCCAAGGAGTCTTCTCGCTTCCCCTGGCCCTGTGTCTGGCTCCCTCCTGCTATCGGGAATCTTCCTGATGCCAGTAGAAACCCCAGGTCCATCACGTCTCTCAGACCCTTGTTTACGTGGTTTGTAATTCACTAGAATTCGTACAAGGATGGCTTAGGTTTGTTTTCTCCCTAGACTGGGAGCTCCATGGGAACTGAGGTCAAGTCTTTTTGGTTCCTGCTCCCGTCTAGGACCCAGGGCACTTCCTGAAACATTGTGGGTGTTCAGCTATATCCACTCAGTATGTGAACCAAGTAAGTGACAGAATACTATTAATTATTTATCACCACTGATGGGACTTTAACAGATGGAAGAACCGGGGGGAAGTGTGAATTTGTTCAGCCCAGGCAAGTCTCTCACTTCTGACTCCAGCTTTCCATCCCTGGTGGAGAGCTCACCTCTGATTCCAGAGGATGCACAAGACAGTTTTATCTTAGAAGAGTTCAGGTTACTCAACCGTTGCTCAAATCTGGGTCTCATGGCTACAGGTTTCCTGGTGGGACTGTGGTCCATGCGCCTTTCCAGCCCTGGTGGTTCCTTATGGGATGGCAGTGTTCACAGTCCGTGGCTGCCTAGGTCAACACCTTCCGAACCCGA
Organism: Redunca redunca; assembly: GCA_006410935.1. Classification (NCBI taxonomy): domain Eukaryota; kingdom Metazoa; phylum Chordata; class Mammalia; order Artiodactyla; family Bovidae; genus Redunca; species Redunca redunca. The sequence continues at coordinate 19,709 of SJYQ01096391.1, read as the reverse complement.
GCCGCAAACAGAGGCACGTGCTTCTCTTGCAGGGCGTTCTGGGCTTGTTCCCTGAAGGTGCATCTGGAAAGCAAGGGTGTTGTTTGTACTCATCTAACTTGGGAGTCTTCCAAGTGACGAATGCACACCTTTATCTCTACCTGTTCTCCTTTCAGTCCCTTGGGGTGTGTGACTCCGCGGAGCACAGGACTGTGTTGTAACGGCACCAAGTTGGGTCCTGTCTGCGCTGTCACGTTTGGTGGTGACTGAAGGCACAGGCTCCCTTGAGCCCGCAGCAGCAATGCCCCCGAGTGCCCCCGCTCTAGTGTGCTGACTTTAGGAGTGAGAGTCCACCTCCTGCCAAGGGCTGTCTCGTGAGTCACGACGCTCTGACACCGTGTGTGTCTTTCAGATTAAAAACAAAGGCTGGCGATCTGGTGAGGGAGGCGGAATGGCGAAGCTCTGTTACAGACCTTCATGGCCTAGCTGTCCTGTTGGATTCATGTACATCTCTTCCCCTCACCCTGGGCATCATCTTACCCAGATGGCTCGCCACTGGTGACAGCCAAGGGCACACAGACGCTCCCCTGATTTTGGCTCTCTGACCCGCGGGGCCTTTCTCCTGCATAAACTGAGGCAGTGCCGCTGTAGCAGGAGGACCTCGGGACGTTCTCTTGACGGCACTCTGGGAGGGTGGGGCGCAGGGTCTGCACGCACAGGCACACCTGCGTGGGGTGTGCACACACACACACAGCCTTGCGGGGCTCACCAGGGCGTGGGGTCTGCACGCACAGGCACACCTGCGTGGGGTGTGCACACACACACACAGCCTTGCGGGGCTCACCAGGGCGTGGGGTCTGCACACACAGGCACACCTGCATGGGGTGTGCACACACACACAGCCGTGGGGGGGTCACCAGGGTGTGGCAGCAGTTCTGTGCTCGCCCCGCAGATCGAGAGGCCTTTCTGGCTGAGGACGAGGGCCAAGCTTGGGGCAGACCTGGGAGCAGAGAGTTCAATGCCTTGTTTTCCAGCCTAAGGAGTTTGGACTTTGCGAACAGCTATTACGTAAAGGCTTTTCTTCGGGAAATTCTCTAATTTTACTTCCTCCAGTGCAGCTGTGCCAGAGAGTTAGCCTGCTGTTATTCCCCTAAATCACGCCCACACAGACAGCCCCAGCGGGCCCGTTCCCACTAGACCTGCCCGCGTCTCCATCTGCTTCCCTCTCAGGGCTGGGACAGCCCCCGCCACCGGCACTCTGCCCCGCAGACGCACTGGGCAGCGGACCAGACCCACCAGCGTCTCGTAGGCGTCCCTCAGCCCAGCGCGCGGATGCGGCAAAGTCCCGGGCTTCACCTTCAAAACTGGAACTGACAGGAAGGCCCTCCCTGGTGGCTCAGTGGTAAAGAATCCGCCCGTCAGTGCAGGACACTCAGGTTTGATTCCTAGTCCAGGAAGATCCCACATGCCTAGGGGCAGCTGTGCACCACAACGGCTGAGCCTGCGCGCAAGAGCCAGGGGATCCGCTGCTGCTGAAGACTGCAGGCTCCGGGGCTTGTGCCCCACGGGAGGAGCCATCGCCACAGCCAGAGAGCAGCCCCCGTGCGCTGCAACCACGCTGGCACCCTGCGGTGGAGACCCAGCACAGCCAAAACGCATGATAAAATTAAAAAAAAAAAAAAAAAAAAACACTAGCAGCAGACAAGGACCCAGAGCATCGGGCGGGCGCTGGGTGGCATGGGTGCTGGAGCCAGGCTGTGGGCCCCGTCTGGCTCAGCCACCTGCCAGGCGCAGGGCTAGTTAACTGTATGAACTTGGTGAGACTGCTTCACATCTCATTTCCTCTGGCGAAACTGGGCTAAAAACTACAGCCCCACAGAAGGGTTCTTGCAAGGGTCACATATGTAGCACACGAGATAGCAGTGCCTGGAAGGTGAGACGGGCGTGAGCGTGTCATCATTGGCTCCTGCACTGAGGTTGCCTTACAGTCTGCCGAGTCTTAGGAATGTCCTTCGTGAAAAGCAAAAGGCAAATTAAAAATTACAGTGCTGTAGCCTGGCAGAGTAGACTCAGGTTAACGTCATCCCAGGATTCACTGGCTGCTCACTGTGTGAGTAGGGTCACCCTGGTGTGTGGGGTCAGCTGCTCAGGGCAGGGCTCAGGGAGCGGTCCTGGGACCCTACTGTGACAAGCAGGTGGCTGGACACTCGGATCAGACACATGGCAGGCCTGGCTCAGAGGACCCCCAGAAGGAGGACCCCCAGAAGGAACTGGCTACAACAACAGGCACTGCAGGTGTTTAGATAAACTTCATAAGTCTGTTCATTAATGTTTTTTAAAAATAGACTTTATTTGAAAGGGAGATTCTCTTTAGCAACCTATATCATGATAATGAAACATACTTAATTTTAAATGATCTGATGTCCACATTAAGTGCATAAATAATGTCCACATTTGGAAATCATACACAATCTTTTTTAAAAAAATTCATATTCAGAGAAGAAATTCATAGGGAGAGACTAAAAGCTTCTGCTTGGGTATTTACACTGTGCAGAAGAGGTGTATATCCTTCACAGAGAGTGCTACTAAGTTATATTTAAAGCGGACACGTTCCTATTAAAATATTTTCTCACCAATAGTCAGGAAGGATTCTGTTACTACCGCACACCAGCATCCCTTCCCGTCAGTCACGACGATAGGCAGAGAGGCGGTTGTTCATCTAACAGCCCCCAGAATGGTGCTCGGGGGAGAGGCCCTTCCCATGCCCCGGTCGGCGGGGAGTCTGGTGGTTTCCTTGCTGTCGGGGCCGGCGCCAGCCTCAGAATCCTCCCAGAGCCTCCGAGGGGGGACTCTGATTCCAGAGCCAAGCACAACATGGGGAAAAGTCCCTTTGGAAATCCCGGACTTCCAACCAAAGAAACCTGAGCTGAGCATCTTGGCAAACCCGCCAATGCCTCCGAGGACTGTTATACACAAAATGGGCTGATTCTTTCCCATCCACTTTAAGGCCAAACCACAGTAACAGGTCATTCTGGGGGAGAGGGTTTTGCTCTGAAAGTTGAGTTTCTTGAGCATCATTTGGAAAAGGAAGTGGTCCTCTGCTTTCTCCTGGGGATGCTGACCGTGTGTCCTGCACAATGTGTGTGTGTGTAGGGGGCAGGACCTGTCGCCCTGCAGAACCTTCCTTCAGACTGGGCTGCACACGGGGAGCTGGCGTGGACGTGCCTGTTGAGGCCACTGACCACCTAGATCGTGTCTGCTTCATCACTCAGCTCCTGCTTAGTGCGGCTATGACAAAATTTCTGCTTTGCCCGATTCTTTCAGGCTTTAAATGGATTCTGGAGTGATTTTAAAACACGAGCGTTCCAAACTCAGGCTATTCAAGTGAGTCCCATGCCCTGCCTGGGCTTTGAGTCTGTGATGCCTTCCAAGAGGAGAACCCTCAGGGGCTGGGCCTGTGCACATTCTGATGAAAGTCAGGCCAGAGAAGGAACTAGGAAGTTCTGAAACTCTTTTCCTGGCTGAAAACTAGTTAGTGCTCTGAGGCCCAAGATTGGCCATACCATACAAAGAAAGTGTGAAAAGAAAGAAGCAAGTCAGAGAGCCAGTTCTCTGGTTCTACTTCAGGCATGGAGGTGTATACATATATTTGGGTAAGATATGTAAGTATGTGTTACTTTTTATCTAACTTTCCCTGAATGACTCAGCTGACTAAGAAAACACCTCTGGCATTTTGGGAAAAAGCCAGAACTTTTGCTTATAAAATCTGTGCTGGTTTCCAGTTTGTCATCACATTCCGGTCACCAGGGGCCGGAGTTCATTTCCATCTCAGTGGACACACCGCCTCCCCAGCAGCTCCACGGGCCGGGGCACAGCTGAGTAAACATGCAGCACCCCCGTGACCCTCACGCCCGTGGTCAGAGTTTCAGCTCGTCCCCACCGTCCCCACACTGCCTTTCCACACGTCCTAGGCAGCACCCTGCACGTGGGAATATGCCCCACAGGGTACTGTTAATGGTTTCTGGGAAATAGGGAGGGAGGGAGGGGAAGAGAGAGAAAGGGAGAGGGAACTGAACGTCTAGAATTTCCAACTCTGAGACACTTTATTTCTGAGAATATGGGAAAGCCTTTTTCCTAACATGGCAGTGGGAAAGAGCCAGATAAACGTACGCATACATACGCTCAGCCCTGCGCGTGTATAGGGATCACGTAACAGTGTTAACTACCGTTAGCAGAGAATCAGAAGCAGTGAGGGTAGGTGGTTAGGCTGACACCTAACCAGTGACCTGTATCTGGTCTAAGAGGCGAACACAGACTGGAAAGACAGCGGGCCTGGCTGTGTGTATCTGGTGGGTTTCTCTTGTCGGCAGCCTCTTTGTAGGAAAACCAGAGCACAGCTGCCCCACCCCTTATGCCGAGACCCCCTTCCAGGCTGCCGAGCTCAGTGAAGATTTGGCCAACTTAGGAAAGAGAGTTTATTCTTCTGATTCATCTGCAGGTGTCGCCTGTGCCTTCCAAGTAGTTTCGTGGGTTTTGTTTTCTGTTTCGTTTTGTCTTGGCTTCTCTTTGGGGGCACGTGTGCTCTTTGGAGCGTCCTTTCTTGGAGGTTTTCAGAGGTGAGGTGCAGAGAAGGAGCAATTAAATGGGTTTCAGGTTGGAGCGTCGGAGGCCAAGCCCACACCAGAGCCCTCGATCAGCACCTTTCTTCAAATACTGGCTCTAACCGAATTTTAGATAGCTGACGGGATCAGGTTTCAGGAAAACTGTCCCCCGGCAGAACTGAGGAGGTGTCATAGGCTAACCATGCTTTCTCACTGAGAGTTCTTAATTTCACACACAACATTTCATTAGGTTGGAGTTTGGGAACGGTTGGTATTGACTGTCACTGATCCCCAAACCAGCAGTTTTATGGTTCAACCCAATGAATTAATATTTAAGGCCCTTGGCTGAACTGGGTCCTTCTTTGCAGGCCTCAAACATCAGGGGAGGAACAGGCTTTTAATTCCTAAATAGTATTCACTGAAGTCGCTCCAGCACCGAAAAGCCAAAATCCCCTTCCCACCAAATCTGAAGCCTACCAGCCTGTGGGGTGCTGGGGGCAGATGTTATCATGAAATCGCCTATGGAAAATGCAAACTCAAACATCCTCTCTTTCCCCGTAAACAGGAACACGAAGAGCTGGTGACATGACATGGAAACACCTAATGTTCCGACAAAGGAAGTCGCAGAGGAAGGCCCCCGGTGGATGAGTGAGGAAGAGAGGTCTAGTGTGTGCACTGACTTGTCCTAACGCCCACCTGGAGAGTGAATTAGCATCCCCGCCCGCCCCCAGGTGAACACCGCCGAGCCAGGCCCGCACTCAGCCCTAATGGCGAACGGGGGTCACACATGAGAAAGCTCCCGGGGCGGCTGCCTGTAATGCAGGACTGAAAGTCAGGGTTGGGAAGCGTGGACCGCGGCCCGGCGCCGAGCGCGGACGCGACGGGATGCGGACGGATGGACGGTGACTCGGGGAGAGAGGGCGGGCCGGGCGCTTAGTACCCGGCAATTCGGCCCGCAGAGCGGGGCAGCGGCTGCCCGGCCGTTCCGTCCGCCCGCCCGGAGCTCCGACCACACAGACCCGGGCAGACGGCCGCCCGCCCGCGGGGACCGCGCTGGGGTCACAAGTTCAGCCGGGAGCGGGAGCGCGCTCCCGCCGACACACCCCTTTCTCGGGAGAGCCGGCGGGCGGGTGCGAGCCGAGCGGCGCGAGAGCGAAAGCTGCTGTGGACACAAGTGAGATCTGATCGCGCACCCGGAGCCCGGAGGAGCCATCGACCTTGGGCGGCCCGAGTCCGGGCGGAGTGATGCGGCGCTGCTGAGCGGGGACAGCTGCCCGAGCGCGCGCGCATGGAGAGCCCGGTGGTCCCCTGCGTCCTCTACCCGGGCGACGGGGCGTGCGGCCAGGCCGGGGGCCGGGGCGGCGCTCCCGAGGCTCCGGGAGAGGGCAGCCTGCAGCCGCCGGACGCGGCCGAGGGGGAGGGCGCGGCGTCCCCGGCGCAGACACCCTGCAGCCTCAGCGCGTCCCTGTGCTTCAGCTCCGGGGACGACTCCCCGCCGCAGTCTCGCGCCTCCTCCGCGGCGGAGGACGCAGCGGCCTCACCGCCCTCGTGTTGCAGCGGCCGGCGGGTGGTGGAGAGGCAGTGGGGCGTCGGCAGCGCGGGCGCCGCGTCCCCGGAGGAGCCAGTGTCCCCGGAAGACTCTGCGTCGCCCGAGGAGCCCGCGTTCCCCGGGGAGCGCCCGCCGACCGAGGAGCCCGCGTCCCCGGAGGAGCCCGCGCCCGTGCCGCCCGGCGTCGGCCCGGAGCACGGAGAGCCCGACCTGCTCATCGAGGTCTCGGGTCGCCGGCTGCGGGCGCACAAGGCGGTGCTGGCAGCCCGCAGCGACTACTTCCGCGCGCGCGCGTCCCGGGACGTGCTGCGGGTGCAGGGCGTGGGCTGGGCGGCGCTGCGGCTGCTGCTGGCCTACGCGTACAGCGGGCGCATGGCGGGCGTGCGCCCCGACAACGTGGCCGACGTGGTGGCCGGCGCGCGCCGCCTGCAGCTACCCTGCGCCGCGCAGCGCGCTACCGACGCCGTGGCGCCGCAGCTGAGCCTGGCCAACTGCTTCGAGGTGTTGAGCGCGGCCAAGCGGCAGCGGCTGGCCGAGCTGCGCGAGGCCGCCTACCGCTTCATGAGCGACCACTACCTGGAGGTGCTGCGCGAGCCCGCAGTCTTCGGGCGCCTGTCGGGAGCCGAGCGCGACCTGCTGCTGCGCCGCCGCCTACGCGCCGGCCGCACCCGCCTGCTGGCTGCCGCTCTCGGGCCTCCCGGGGACCGCGCGGGCAGCCGGCCGCAGAGCCCGTCAGGGGACGCGGAGGGCCGCGGCGAGGCCGCCGTCTACTGCTTCCACGAGGCGGCCGGCGAGTGGCGCGAGCTGACGCGGCTGCCGGAGGGCGCGCCGGCGCGGGGCTGCGGCCTCTGCGTGCTATACAACTACCTCTTCGTGGCCGGAGGCGTGGGGCCCGCGGGCCCCGACGGCCGCGCCAGGCCCTCCGACCGGGTCTTCTGCTACAACCCGGCCACTGATCGCTGGAGCACCGTGCGGCCGCTGCGCCAGGCGCGCTCGCAGCTGCAACTGCTGGCCCTGGACGGCCACCTGTACGCCGTGGGCGGCGAGTGCCTGCTCAGCGTGGAGCGCTACGACCCACGCGCCGACCGCTGGGCCGCCGTGGCCCCTCTGCCCCGGGGCGCCTTCGCCGTGGCCCATGAGGCCACCACGTGCAACGGCGAGATCTACGTGTCCGGGGGCTCACTTTTCTACCGCCTGCTCAAGTACGACCCGCGGCGCGATGAGTGGCAGGAGTGCCCGTGCAGCAGCAGCCGCGAGCGCTCGGCCGACATGGTGGCCCTGGACGGCTTCATCTACCGCTTCGACCTGTGTGGGGCCCGCGGCGACGTGCTGGCGGCCGTGCCAGCCGGGGGGGTCAGTGTGCTCCGCTACCACTGCCTGGCCAAGCAGTGGAGCCGCTGCGCCTCGCACCTGCGGCCGCCGGGCGCGCCCTCGGGCTTGCAGCCCTTCCGCTGCGCCGCGCTGGAGGGCACCATCTACTGCGTGAGCCGCGCGGGCACCTGGCGCTTTGTGCCGCCGGGTGAGGGCGAGCCCGGCGCCGGCGACGCGGGCCCCGAAGGCAGCTTTGAGCTCCAGTCGCTCCAAACCCCGGCGGACGCCCGGGGCCTGCTCTTCCCCTTCGTGCTCAACTTGCCGGAGGAGAGGCCGGACCGAGGGGAGGAGGGCGCTGTGTAGGATGGGCCAGGTGGTCACCCCGTGTGTCCCTCCGCAGCCCGAGACAGGGAATGGGCCGTGGGCCGAGGTCCCAACTGGGAACCCGAAAGGGCGCAAGGGGAGCGGAGGCTGGGGGAGAGGGTCGGGGCTGGGCTCTGCCCACGGGGATAACTTAGGAGGTAGTGCTTGTTACTACCGGGCCTGGCAAACCGTGTGCAGCGCTGCCTTAAGGCCCCCTTTCTACTCTGCATTCCTTCTGCTTTGTTTTGCTTTGCTTAAGGGGTGGGGGGGGGTCGATGGCTTAAGATGCAGGATATGAGCAAATAACTTTGCAAATAAGATACAACATACCTGAGAAAGAAGGAAACAGAATCAGAGACTGTGCTTCCGGGTGCAGTGGGTGGGCCCTGTGTACCCAGGATGCTATGGCTCAGCCGGGAGGCAGGCTTGAGTGCTGCGGGGTGCCAGCCCCCTTGTTACTGTGCGCTGAAAAGGCCCTGGGAAATGCGGGCGGCTCCCTGACTGGAGTCCTAAATGAGGCCAGTGTGAACCATATTCCTGGAAACCCCTGAAAGAAGGTCATACTTTTTTTTTAGCTTGGAGTTTAGAATTATAACCGATTAATCAAGCTCTTATAGCTTTTCTAATTTAGTTTAAAAGTTCCTGCCCTATGTGTCAACTCTGAATGTAAGGAGTATTAAAGATAAAGTCTTTGATTCCTAATGAGGTCTCCTGTCCAGTGAGCATGGGAGATATTTCCTGTCATCCCAGGGGCCCCAGACGGGGTCAAAGGTTCACACACCTGAGAGCAGGTCCCTCTCATCACCTAACTGAGGTGGGTTTAATACTTTCAATTTCAAGGATGTTCATCATTATGTTCAATGCTAAGTCACTTCAGTCGTGTCCGACTCCGTGCGACCCCATAGACGGCAGCCCACCGGGCTCCCCCAATCCTGGGATTCTCTAGGCAAGGATACTGGAGTGGGTTGCCTCCTCCGGTGCATGAAAGTGAAAAGTCAAAGTGAAGTCGCTCAGTCGTGTCCGACTCTTAGCGACCCCATGGACTGCAGCCTACTAGGCTCCTCTGTCCATGGGATTTTCCAGGCAAGAGTACGGGAGTGGGGTGCCATTGCCTTCTCCATGTTCAAAGGTGTAGCAATGATTGACTGTTGCTCGGGTTTTAGATCTTTGGTGAGTGTTTGCCAAAGAGCATGTCATCCGTAGGCGAGGCTGACGGCGGCCGTGGTGCTCACCTGCTTTGAAAGCAGGGCCAGGTGTGCCCAGCTGCTGTTGTGGTTTATAGTGGGCTTGAAGAGAGTAGTGTTCCCCCTGAAAGAGGACTAAAATCCTTTCTCTTTTGAGAGCTCTAGAGAAAAACATACAGGTATAGTTTGAACCCACTAATTGTGATGTTTTAAGCTGAAACTCCAGTACTTGGCCACCTCATGTGAAGAGTTGACTCATTGGAAAAGACTTTGATGCTGGGAGAGATTGGGGGCAGGAGGAGAAGGGGACGACCCAGGATGAGATGGCTGGATGGCATCACCAACTCGATGGACGTGAGTCTGAGTGATCTCCGGGAGTTGGTGATGGATAGGGAGGCCTGGCGTGCTGCGATTCATGGGGTCGCAAAGAGTCGGACACGACTAAGTGACTGAACTGAACTGAAATATTAATTCTGTAACTCTGAGGGAAATTTATTTTTACAGCCATTATTCTAAGAAAGTGTGGCAGAGTGACAGTGAGCATATTGACACGAGGGGGAGCATGTGTTTATAAGGTAGTTTGGGGCTTTTCCGGTGGCTCTGCGTTAAAGAATCTGCCTGCCAATATGGGAGACTCGAGTAAGGAAGATCCCCTGGAGAAGAAAATGGCAACCCACTCTAGTATTCTTGCCTGGGAAATGCCATGGACAGAGGAGCCTGGTGGGCTGCAGTCTATGGGGTTGCAAAAGAGTGGGACATGAATTAGCACCTGAACAACAACAACATAATGTAGTTTAGCAAATGAACTACTTTTGTCTAATTGTGAACTCCAAAATACCATTAATAAAACTAACATGAAATTTCACTACTGTAATAGGGCACAAGGATTAAAAGGCAGGGTGTACTATTTATTAAATATTTAAGGATAAAATACATGTTCGTAAAGAGAGGCCAACTGACTTGGATTCTGAATCCAATCCACTGTTTTTTATGGCAGGAACAGTGTCCACTGAAGGTTACTGGCACAGAAGTCGATGGAATCATGTGTAGCTTATTGTGATTTCCTCGTGAATCAGTGATGGGAGGGAGCCTCCCTGTGCGATCTGAGGGTGTGCGGGGAACAGGTTATGCTTCCTAAAGAGGCAGTGGTTGTTAAAGTGGTCAGTTAAGCATGCTTAGAAATTCAGCATGACTCATGCATGTCCTGAGGACAGGGCTCTGCCATCTCAGCTGGTGTGTTCTGGGAACTTGTGTGCCTGCCCGTGACCGCTCCTGACACGACAGGATGTCTTGGCAACTCGGGTCAGCATCTTAGGAAAAGCCAGGCTCCAGACTGCCTGACTTTGTAGGAGCAGACTGGAGACATGGCAGGAGAAGAAGAAGTGAGGTCCAAAAGAAACACACTGTTCTCGTAAAGACACGAGCGTCTCACGTGACAGTACATTTTTCTCCAGACTTTCATTATTTATGCTCAATTTTTATTTGAAATGGAACCGAGCGAGGTAATATTTTCATTCCTTCAATATCAAACTCATGAGATATGATCACTGTGATTTTACTTGAGAAATCATTCCTAGGATGCTTACCATTGAAAAACAAATCCTAAAGTGGGCTTCCAAAGTCAACTCTCCCCATTGGAGATGGGAGACAAACTAGCTGTCAGACGTGGACAGCCAGACGATGACACACCCTCTTGGAGTGTTTGGATATTATTTCATCCTTGAATTGAATGAAGGGATGTCTGGCTGAGATGCAGCACCGCTTCCTGTGGGAGCTGGGCCCGAGCCCCAGGGAGTTGTCAGGACGAGATCCCGGAGGATACCTAAGGAGGATGGTGGGCTTAGAACCTTGTAGACCACGTTTCTCATGGCAGCATCACTGAGAGCAGGTGCCAGAGGACCTGTGTGCTTCGAAGACCAGTTTATTTTGTTTGGGGCCCAGTACCTGGGGTGTGGGGCCAGTCAGACAGTGCGACAAGTACACGAATGGAAAAGCCCACCGCCCAGGATCCTTCTGCGCAGGAGGGCTGGGCGAGGGGCAGGCCTCCAGGGCTGACGTTCCAGGGCCGGGCCTTGTCCCATTGCTGAGCCTGTGTCCAGCTCTCTGTAGAGAATTAGTTGGTGCAAAACGATCCCTGCTCTTCTATCGCTTGAATCAAATGAAGGCAGTGCATTTACAACATCCGTAATTCTCATGAAATTAAGAAACCCCCAAACAGTGACATCCTCAGACATTTGAAAGAGCAGTGGGGCATTTTCAGGGAAAATGTAATTCGCGGAAGCTTGATCTTTCAGTTAGTTGACAGCAATGACTTCTGTGTTATGAATCAAGGTTCGTTTGGAACCCGAAGGATTGGGGTGAAGTCATCTTCATTTCCTTTCTGTTTTTCCTGCTGGTCAGGGAGAGCCCTGGTGCCAGTGCCAGCGTGGACTCTGGCTGGCTGGAACTCGACTCTTACGGGGCTGGCCTGGGACCACGGTAACTTTATTTCTGCACTAGTTTACTTTCCTTTCAGAGAAGGAATGCTGCAGAAATCCTTTGGCTGCTTAGTGACAACAACTCCCTGTATCACTTTTGCTACAAATGCTTAAATCACCTGGTTCATTTCTGTTACTTTCTGGTGTCAGTTTAGTGATTCTGGTAGCCACTGTTTAATTTGTTGGTCTCTTGGGTAACTTCCTCTGAAATGTTTTGAAATGAAATGTGTTTTTAAGTCTTTGCCTTTTCCTTTTAAGATGGTTTCAGAACATTATCTGCTGTAACACCTTCCTGGGTCAAAATGTAAACAAAAGTGCTCTTTTGTATTCTGTCTTATTGTAGACGATTTCCTAGCTTAACAAAATGTTTCATTTTTGGTGTCTTTAAAAAAAATCAGTGTTCTCCTTTTCCCCTTTCCTCTGCGACATCATTATTCATGGAAAGATAACAGGAACTAAGGATGGGAACGCGTCGTGTTCGGGCTGCATCTGAGTGTGCATTAGAGCCGCGTTCTCTTTGCTTCCCCGCGTCCTGGAAGGCCCCGAAAGGCTCCAGCTCCTAGTGTGGGAACTGGCATGGTGAGAGCCTCCTACCTGCTTGGTGAACTGGTGTGAAATGAAACAAAAGACCAGATTTGGCCTCCTGTGAGACACAAGCTCCTCTGAGGCTTTTGAAAGAGCTAAGCAGTGCCGTGATGTTGCTGGGTGTTGAAGACAGACAGCCATCTTGAAGACACAGCTTTGCCCAGCTGATGCTGTACCGATCAGCGCTCGTGTTCGAGTCCTGAGTGCAACCCCGTAATCCCTGTCCATCTGCCTGTTTATGCCGAGATGAAATAAATCACTGGGCGATGCTAGCTGTCCTGCAGTTTTCGAGGCTGTCCTTGTGTCTTCTCACCGGAGCAGAGCCCTGGTGGCGGGCCTCTCCTGGGAATGAGCTTCGGGGCTGGGAGATTCCGGCCTGACCTTCGAGGGGTGGGGGGCGGGGGCTGACCCCCTCTGTGAATGAGGAGTGTGGAGGGGCTTCCAGCGACCAGATCCAGGCATGGGGTCTCTTCATACTCCTCAGGCACCTGTGGGCACCTCTGCCCACCCTCCCCACCCCGCCCCTTCCAGCTCACTGCTCCCGGGGGGCAGTGTCTATGCCGGGACGTTGCCCGTGGGCCACGGGCGGACCCAAGGCCAGGCCGGGGGGGTCATCACACTCGTGGCCCTGACAGGGGTCGGCACACATCTGGACAGGGACGCAGTGCAAGGGGCGCGCTTTATTGGGGTTCCCGTGGGAGGGGCAGGTGGGGGTGAACAGCGGGCGCCGGCTGCTCTGAGCAGTCTCAGGGGCTGTGGGGGGGTCCCTGGGGTGCCAGGCAGGGGGCTGAGTGAGGTGGGCTGGTGAGGCCGGTTTGGGGGTCACTGAGACTGGGAGTGCTGGGGGCCGGTGGCCATGGGGTTGGGGCGGCCTGGGTGGGGGCTGCGGAGCTGGGGTGTGGGTGAGAGCCAGGCAGGGGCCTCAGTGGGCAGAGAGGAAGCCCGTGCCCTGGAAGGAGGCCCTCCTGGGTCAAAACCTCCTGAGAAAGCAAGAAGCCAGGTGGGCACAGCTGTGGTCTGTGGCTCAGCCCCGCCCAGGGTCTGCGGCCCAGGGGCATCGGGCGAAGCTCAGGGCACAGTCCCCGCTCCCTGGGATCCTCCTCCTTCCCTGAGAAGCATCTGATGCCACTCAAGTCCAGAGAACAGGGTCCCCAGGTTGTCCCCCCTGCTCCCCTCTCTGCCCAGAGAAGTCCCCCCAAATGAGAAAGAGTTTCAGGGGTCAGAGCACACTTCCACCAGCACAGGAGGGGAGGGGAAGTGGGGCTTGGGTTACTTGCCCAAGAGTGGCTGGTACCTGCCCTGTGAATCACTACCCGGGATGCAGGCCTGCAGACCCTTGGGAGTGGGTGGGCTGTATCCATTTAAAGTTGTCTCCTGTGATGTTCTGAGAGCTGAAATCCCGCCTGGTGGGCACATACCCCCCCACCTGCCAAGGGCCCTGGAACCGCCTGGGACTTGTGCCAACTCCCCGGGCAGGCCCAGCCCCCGCCACCTGCCCTGCCCCGGGAGGGGACACTCCTCTGCCCGAGTCACCCTGGCCCGGTGCCTGGCAGCTTGGAACACCCCAAAGCCCAGCAAAATCACGAAAACGGACCAGTCTCATGTTCACTCCCCGCTGCCTGCCATTTCCTGCAAACCCCAGGACAGGCATGGCCTCCGTCTGCCCTCTGTCCTGTCCTCTGCCCCCTGACCCCTGACCCCCTGCACACACCCCGTGCCTGGCAGCTTGGGACACTCCTGCGGCCCAAAGCCCATCAACATCATGACAACTGGCCAGCCCCGCGCCTCATCTCTAAGGCTCTACAAGAAGCCTGGCGTTTCCTTCATCAGCTTCTCTGTGCTACCACCGTCTCCTCTACAGGCTGAGACCTGATGTGGGCGTTGGGCACAGACGGAAGCTGGCCCTGGCAGGGGCAGGACCCACAGAGGGAGCCCAGGGTGTGACGGGCAGGGCCTGCCCCTGATCCAGCACTCAGCGCCCCTCCCCTGGGCAAAGGGGGCAAGGAGCAGACAGACCCCAGGCGTGCCCCTGGAGACACGCTCTATGCAGAAGAGGTGTGGAGAGGACCATCCACCCGCAGCTGTCTCCTGGGTGTGCTGGGAGGAGGAGCCTTTCAGAGGTTGTCCACGGCACTCTGCCTGGTTTGGGGCTGGAGTTGGATGGGCACACCAGACACGGGCTGGGTGGACGAGGTCTCTCTTGGCTCTGACCCGACTGCTCGGAATCTCTAACATACCCCAAACGCAGCCCAGCCCCGCGCTGCACAGGCTGCCCCTCACCCAGTGTGCCAGCCCTGCCACCCCGCCACACTTCCAGGCACCGGGCCCGCCTTGCTGGGCCTCCCCTGGGCCTGGCGGGGCCCACCCTATGGTGTCCGCACTGTCCCTTCTCTCTTCCGCCCCACCCGTTCGCCTCTTTCTCTCCTGCCCCGGGACAGCCTTCCAACGCCTCCTTCCAGCTTTCGGCCCTCCACCGCGGCCACTGTTCCCTCGATAGCTCTGCTTTTCTTGTAGCTCCTGTAAGTATCTAGCTCAGCTGTGTCTTTATTATCATTGCCCGTTCTCTCTTGTCCTTATTGCTACTGTCCAGTGTATCACGTTTATTGTTATCGTGCTGTTCTATCAGACCCTTATCACGGCTCAGATCGGGCCTTCATTGTTAACATCCCTCATGTCGCGTCTTTCTTTTTGTCCACTTGCGTCTCTGGTCTCAGCCATTTAGAGCATGCTTCTGTTGTTAACGCCCAGTCAGAGCAGTTCTCTGCCTGTCTGCTGCGGTCTTTCGTCCTCACTGGAAACCAAGCTCTGTGAAGACATGGGTGGGCCTGGTTGTCAGGACCCTTGGCTTCCAGATTCACGGTCAGCGCTGGGGACGGCAGCCACTCAGCTGAGTCCACTCGTGAGCTGTGGGCACCGCAGGTGGGTGCGGTATTGTCTGCAGGCCCGTGCCTCCCGTCCTGGAACCCCCACCTCCAGGCCCAAGGTCGCGGGGTTCAAGGCCACTGCCTGGATGGCGGTGAAAACACTGGGGCCCCAGCAGGAGCACGGCACTGACCGGCCGGTTCCTCCCTGGAGATCCGTGTTCGTGTTGTCTGAGTCAATAGCCCCTGGGTGTTCTGTAGGAGGATCCACCAAACCCCAAACTCACAGACACACGTGGCCACACAGCGTTTTCCTCTGCCGTCTCCTCATACCTGTGGGTTCTCCAGGTCCGCAGTCCCGGGCCTGTGTCCACGCTGTCCTGGCCCAAGACTCCTGCATCTGCGGCCTCTGATGCCCACAGAGCTGCCGAGCCACTCACCACCCCCGACTGTCATCAGGATCTCCCGGGGGCCGCCGTCCCTCCTCCACATCAAGGCTCAGGCGCGAGTGCACGCTTCCTGGGATTTGGAGGCAGCTGAAGACAAACACAGCTGGACGTCCGTTAAAG
Source organism: Redunca redunca (assembly GCA_006410935.1). Taxonomy (NCBI): domain Eukaryota; kingdom Metazoa; phylum Chordata; class Mammalia; order Artiodactyla; family Bovidae; genus Redunca; species Redunca redunca. The sequence continues at coordinate 4,230 of SJYQ01096391.1, read as the reverse complement.
CGGATTCTGCTCAGTGCCACCCACAGCGAGAGGAGCCAGCGTGGGGCTCAGCCAGGTGACGGCGCCTTCGAGGGGGCGGGAGGGGGCAGCAGGTAGCGCCGCGCCAGTCCCTGGACTGCAATGGGGCTGCGTCTGAAGCTGGCAGCTGCTGAGTTGGGGCTCCACCTCCCCCAGGGCCGGGGGCCCAGCCGGCTTTCCTCAAGCTTCCTCCAGAAGCCGTGGTTCACAGGCCCCTGAGAAGGATGCCCCGAATTGTGGGAGCACGCAGGTGTCTTGGAGAAACAGGGGACAGGCCCACACGCGTCAGCCCTTCTTAGTGAAAGCTCTGGAAGGTCAAGGCCTGGCCAGGCACGGTGGGAGCGGACAGCACGCCCCTCGCTGCAGCCCGGAGCTTCGCGGGAGGCGCTGCCGCAGGGCTGGTGCCCGCAGGACCTCCTGGTGGGCGGGAGGCCCTGCTTGGGTTAGACCCGGGTCCTGAGTGCCCGGGGCCCCAGCCTTCAGACAGACGGGGCCACACAGTGACACCTGCCCGCGGTGAGAGCCGAGTCCAAGCCACTGCTGTCTCTGTGGGTTTCTGACGTGCTCTGGAGACATTTTCTTTTGCTTCCGGGGCTTAATTTGAGAACTCTCTGAAATTGAGCAGCAGTCGTATAACTGGGACTGCACACACCATGGAAGGAAGAGTCTGATGTATCAGAAGGATGCATCCTGCCCGTGCCTGCGGTCGCAGGGGTGTGTGATGCTTTAAACAGACTGCCCGGTTTCCACTGAGGTTTAGACTAAAGGCTCCTGTGGAGCCCCTATGAGTAACCCGAGTAACCCGATTACCGAGGCCGCTACGTCTCAAGGGTGCTTTCCCTCCAGGGGACTGGGGGACTGGAGTCCGGCCTGCCCCTGTCCAGCCCCATCTGCCCCACGGCTGCTGCCCCTTACAGCCCAGTGCGTCTGCCCTTCAGATGAGCTGTGACTCTGCGGTGACTCACACGGCTCTGGGCAAAACACCCTGCATGCCGCACGGTGCAGGCGCCTGTGGAGAGGGCAGGGTGGTGGTAGGGGGATGCGTGGCTGAGAATCCGGGGCTGGCCTGGGGCCCCCGGGGTGCACCGTCCTGGAAGGAGGCTGGGGGACAGGCGGGCCGGGCACCTGCAGCCAGCCCGGGCCTTGGGATGGCCAGGGGAGCTCTGTCCACCTCCAGGATGGTGGCCGGATGCCTCACCAGCTTTCCTGGCGCTACTGTGTGCTTTTCCCTGCAGGCTCTGTGCCACCCTGGTGCCCGCTGAGCCCGCTCCGCCCCTCTGTAAACAGCAGAGCAGTGTCCGCGGCCCTTTGTGACACAGCGGCTGTGGGAACTGGCCCTTGGGCAGACAAAGGCTCTTTCTCTCCGCCGCTTGCCCTGAATCTCCTCCTGTCCCTGGGCCGGCGGGTTGGCGTCCCTGCGGTGTCCTCGGCAGTTAAAGTCTCTGCGTTCTTTTCAGAAGCTCGTGGCCCGGGGGTCTGTGCCCCTGGCCTCCACCCACCCTGTCCACTTACTAATCATTTACTTGGCACAATTCAGATCCATTAAACCTGAATAGAGTTCAGGATCTAGGGAAGGATGGATAATAGAGATGTGTAAATAGGAAGGGATGGATCATAGGAAATCCTAAGTGGCAGCTGTGACTGGGGCAGCAGACGGAACGAGGGCAGCTGGGGGGGTGGGGGAGGCAGCCCCCGGCTGTCTTTTCAGCCACCACCAGCCGGTCACAGCCCAGTTCTGGAATGCTGACTCAGTAACCTGACTTGGGCCACTGTTTCCCCATCTATTTGCCATGAAGTGATGGGACCGGATGCCATGATCTTCGTTTTCTGAATGTTGAGTTTTAAGCCAACTTTTTCACTCTCCTCTTTCACTTTCATCAAGAAGCTCTTTAGTTCCTCTTTGCTTTCTGCCATAAAGGTGGTATTATCTGCATATCTGAGGTTATTGATATTTCTCCCAGCAATCACCTCATGGCAAATAGATGGGGCAACAGTGGAAACAGTGAGAGACTTTATTTTTGGGGGGCTCCAAAATCACTACAGATAGTGACTGCAGCCATGAAATTAAAAGACTCTTGCTCCTTGGAAGAAAAGTTACTATCAATTTACACAGCATATTAAAAAGCAGAGATATTACTTTGTCAACAAAGGTCCGTCTGGTCAAGGCTATGGTTTTTCCAGTAGTCATGTGTGGATGTGAGAGTTGGACTATAAAGAAAGCTGAGGGCCGAAGAATTGATGCTTTTGAACTGTGGTGTCGAGGAGACTCTTGAGAGTCCCTTGGACAGCAAAGAGACCCAACCAGTCCATCCTAAAGGAGATCGGTCCTAAATATTCATTGGAAGGACTGATGGTGAAGCTGAAACTCCAAATCTTTGGCCACCTGATAGAAAGAGCTGACTCATTTGAAAAGACCTTGATGCTGGGAAAGATTGAAGGCGGGAGGAGAAGGGGACGACAGAGGATCAGATGGCTGGATGGCATCACCCACAAAATGGACACAAGTTTGGGTAGACTCCGGGAGTTGGTGATGGACAGGGAGGCCTGGCATGCTGCAGTTCATGGGGTCACAAAGGGTTGGACACAACTGAATGACTGAACTGAATTAAACTGCATTGACTTGGTCACCCCTTCCTTTTCCTCCCGCTCTTTCCCCAGGGTCCCCCACACCCCCTTCTCCTTCACTGGGGCCCTGGCATCCACCCCAGTTCCTCACTTCCCTTTGGCCTCCGTGGGCACCTTCTCCTCTCAGCACAGCTTCGACCTTCCCACACTCTCCCCACCTGCTGTCACTCCAAAGCACTGCCCACCAGAGCCAACGCTAAACTCCTTAATGTCAAGAGGGGGCCGGGCTTCTTTTCCCCTCTGTCCTGTTCTGAGTCTGTTTGTAAAGGTGACTGCATGATGGCAGGTTGTTGGTCCCATGTTACTCACAGTCCTCAGGAGAGAGGGGAGCTGCCGGACGTGCGGACGCGCCAGGGATGGCCTGGGGTCGGGGGCAGAGACACGACAGAGGCAGGCTGGAGGCCATGGGCTTCCCTGGGTTCCAGGATGGAGGGCAGGCATCCATCCTCAAAGGACACAAGGGGACTCAGTCTCAGGGCTGCAACCCACAGGGGGCCCGCGGTCCACGGAGGAGGGTTCAGAGCCGCTGCAGGACGCTGGGGGTGGGAGGGGCTGCCAGGACGCCCCCGCCCACCTGCAGCTGCTGCTTCGTTTTGTTTCTCAGTTCTGACAGTGAGTCCCTGGTCCCACTCCACACAGTCGGGCAGCTTCTACGAAACAGCAAAGCCGGCAGGAATCAGCTGTCTTTGGGATCAGTGTTCTCAAACCTCAGGCTGTGACTCACTTGTCAGGAAGTCCACGTGCTTGGGTGCAGCTGCACACGCGAGTTGAAATAGAGCCGGATAACTAAAGTCAGAGCTCCTCTCTCCCCCTGCACCCACACTCGTGCTCACACGTGTCCCCCGAGACGATGGGCAGGGGCGTTTGATTTCACACGTTCTCCTCTCCCCTCCTGTGTGGTGTCACACCCCCGGCGATCTTTGCATCATCCATCATTTCTAGCTTGAGGCCAAGGAGGCTGAATCAGAGAAACAGGAGCAGCAGGAGGTATAGAGATAGGTAGGCAGATACTGGACAGATGAATGGACGGATAGTGTTGATATCAATACAGACAGATAGATGTCTGGGTATACATATATACACACACACACATATATACACACATGCACACACATATACCCAGGTAAACATACATGCCTCGGGCTTCCCTGGTGGCTCAGTGGTAAAGACACTGCCTGTGGTGCAGGCGCCTCGGGGCACGGACTCGCTCCAGTGCCCTTGCCTGGAGAGTCCCAGGGACAGAGGAGCCTGGTGGGCTGCAGTCCATGGGGTCGCGAAGAGTTGGACATGACTGAAACTACTTAGCACATACATATCTATATCTATTTCTAGAAAGATCCATCATACGGTGTTTGCTCACGTGAGGCTGGAAGCTTAGGAGCCGGCGATGAGCCCTCTGGGAGCTGGCAGCCAGCGCGGCCGCTGGTGCAGCCTGGGACCTGAGTGGGGCGCTGCCGGGCAGACCCCAGTCTGAATGCGAGGCCAGGTACCTGGGGAGCCCAGGACAGAGGCTGGGCACGGGCAGAAACGCAGAGAGGCGCTCCCACCCTGCTCTCTCCACACAGCGGGTGGGATGATGCTCCCCAG
>SJYQ01096390.1:94577-156107 GCA_006410935.1 Redunca redunca | reverse complement strand
GACAGCAGAGATGCCAGAGAAGATGTCTGTGAGGAGACCTTTCCTAGGGGGCTCTGAGGAATTCTGACGGCTGTGTCTTGGGGTCTAGGTTAGGCGATGACGGGAGGGGATGCTCTAAGTGTCCCTCAGGACTGACGTTCTTGTAATCAAAATGTGCTCAGCACGGGAAGAGTCTTGGCGCGCCTCCCTGCGGGGGCCCTCGCACCGCGAGGGAGGACTGCAGTCACCATCATTTGCGGGGGTGGGGGTGGGTGCAGGTGCAGCGCACCCCAGGCATTCTCTGCCCAGCACACGCTACTGCCTCTTGGCAGTCCCAGGAGTGGTCTGGTCTCCTCTGGGCGAGAGCTTGCGCTGACTCCAGAGTGCCTCACCCCCTGGTGTCTTCCCTGCTGGAGGACTCTGCTAGTCCTGGTCTCAGAGTGTGACCGCCTGCTGTCTCCTCTCTATGGAGGGGCAGCAGGGTGCTCACGCCTGGGTCTGCAGCACAGGGATGGCGCCCTCTTTCCCTGGCTCAGGTCAGACTAGGCTTCATCCTGGAGACGAGCGAGGAGGCCGGAGAGGCCCCTGGAGCGGCACAGGGGGTCAGACAGGCATTTAAGGAGCTTCACGGAGAGCTCCCCGGAAAGAGTTTCCTGGGAGCCAGCTGTATGTATAGGCTTTGGGAAGGTAGGACAATAAAAGGAAAATGAAGAGGGAAAAAAGATGGGTCAGATAGCTTCCCCCAGTCCTAGGAAGCCTCATGCCCTCAGATGGGGTCCACCCTGCTCTGACCCCCCAGACTCCAACCAACACACCCCCTCCAGGGTCTACATAGCTTAGAAAAGCTTGCAAGGGCAAGGGTTGGGGCTTCATCGGACCACTGTCAACTCAGCTATTGTTAAAATGGACCCGCTCCCACTGATCTGTTATTACCTGCCTCTCTCACACTTCTTGTAATGGTAGTTATTTATTGACTCTGGTAGCGGGCAGTTCTTAAATAAAGATGATTTCTCAACCTGGTGAGGCAGCTGCCACCAGCCATGGGTGTTTTTATCCTCAGACTAAAGAGTATCTCCTTGTTGTGTTCTCTAATGCTAGGCCTCTATCCAATACCTTCAGCCTTCCGCACAGCCAGCTCTAAGAAGTCACGGCACATGGTGTGTACTGCTGCACCCAGTACTTCGAGGGGAGAAAAATTAGGCTGAGCGGCCTTAGGGCAGGCTCCACAGAGCAGAGCAGAGCTCCCTGCCTGGCTGGCTCTCCCTGACAGGCGGGCAGTAAACCGTGTTCGTGTAATCCGCTCCCCTGCTTTTTAAGGCATTTGAGGTACAGGTTCTCTTGCTGCTCAAACGTCAAGTGTTCCTATGAACTCTTAAGCTGAAATGGCATAAAGCAAAGAAGCAATTACTTTTTTTTTTTTTAAAGGAAAATCCTCTTCAGATATCTTTCAGTTAGTGAGAACAGGTACTAATGTAGGTTTCTCATAACTCCAAAGTGGTGGAAAGTGACATTTCAGACGAGATCGGGCGCGTTCAGGGTGGTATGGCCGTAGACGGAAAGTGACCTTTCAAAAAGCAGGAGACACCTGTATTGCCTCAACAGTACCAAAGGGAAGTCGTCTCCCTGCAGAGAGAGAGTGACCCCCTTCTGGGAGGTGGGTGCTTCCAGCCTTGGCTCACAGCAGCCTAAAGGATTTGAATTCCTAGTCAACATTTTCCAACTACAACACTATTCTGCATTCAACATTTACTACAACATCTTACACCCGAGACGCAGGACACATGTAGGCAGCTGTTAAGTGTTCAGTTCTTTCAGTGCGAAGCAGGTAGGGCCCTGTGCTGATAGCCCGGAAAACAAGGTGAGCGGGGGCCTGCCCCTGGCCTGCCAGGCACAGGGAAGCCGAGGCTGACAGTGGGCCCCAAAAGGCCACACGGCTTCACTCCCCCTGCTACTCAGCACCCAAAGGGATGCTGGAAGCATCGGCCGCTCTGGAGCCCAAATCTTAGGCAGCATCTCCTTGATCCTTTAGAGACAGACCACATGCAGAGAATTCAAAGAACTAAGTTGGGTTTGAGGCTGCACTAATGCATTTGATTGGGTTTTGTTCTCTTCCCAATTCAGTGCCCTCACATCCTCAAACTAAGGCAGAATGCTCTAAACCTAGAGCTGTAAGGCATTCCATCTCATGTTTGACTACTGGCTTACAACAGAACGCTGGGGACGTTATTTAGCTCTTCTTAGGTCTTTCCATCTGTAAAATGGGAACACACTGCACCCCTCAACCATCCTCATCAATGTAATATTAATGTTTTACGGTCCTTTTTCAAAGCAGAGCAAGCTCTCTCCTGAATGCTTCAGCAAAGTGTCCAGCTCTGAAGTGATGGCTTCATTAGTGACATTCCCCAACTCTGTACATGTCTGAACTTCACAGCTTAGAGCAGTTTGACTCAGAGGATATCACCTGATCCTCACAATCATGCATTTCAAAGGTGAGGACTGCGAAGGGTCAGTTAGCTTGCTCCGTTACACAGAGGACCAACCCAGGTCTTCTGAGTAACATCCCATCTGAGGTAGAGAATGGGAGAAAGGGTGTGTGGAAATTGTAAGGTCTTTTCAAAATAAGAGCAATAGTTAAAGACTCCCTATGCATGAGTATAGGCAAGTGGTTCTCAACCTTTGCTATATACCAGAATTATCTAGAAAACTTCTGAAAAACAAAGATGCTTTTGCACACATGATTTATATGTACACAGGACACAAAAATGGCCTAGAAGCAGTGACCTTCCAGTGGCAATAAGCACGTCTAGCACCCACGCCGTGGTTTCTAAATACTACTTCCCACACTAAAAGGAACCAGAGCCCCCTGGAGATTCAGGTTTGGAGTGCATCTGATGCATCTCAATGTCAACATTTGACTTTGACATGCTCAAAGTCAAATGGGACCACACCAAAAGGACAAAAGAGCTGGACTGAAGGGACTCCTGGCCAAAAACGGGAATAATCTGAACATCAAAAATAGGACCACAGTAATGGGTTATATATAATTCACTGAATAAAAAGGGGAATCCACTGAAATCTCAAAAGAATAAAAACAATAGCGCTTAAGAGAAAAATGCAGTGCCATACAAAAATGAATTTAAAAATCCATCATTCTGCAAGCCCTAACATGTAATAAGGCAAAGATCATGGATTCCAAAACACCTGTGAATGTTTTTTAGAAACCAGATAATCACAAGGCACCACCCCACAGATTACAAAGGAAAACATATCCAGGTATACCACTGCAGAGATCCGGCGATCACCACCTTACCGCATGGTCAAGCTCACAGTCAACAGCGGGTCACCCTGACACTGGACCTCCCAAGGTCACGCAATAAGTACACACCATTTTTGTTGGGCTCTTGTCAGAAATGTTTAAGATTCATTCCTCAGGCATCAAATCATGAGGAAATAATAGTGGGACATGTACTCAAGACAAATACCTCTTCAATATGAGTGTCGTGAAAAAAAGGAAGGGATCTGTTGTAAAATAAGGCTTAAGAGAAATAATCAAATATAGTATGTGAACCTTCACTTCACCCTGGATCAAACTTTACAAGTTCCAAGATTTTAGAAGTTGGGAGGAATGATGTTATCAACTACACGTAAGATTAGGGGATTGTTAGTGTGATAAAGTCGCTGTAGTTACACAGATGAATGTCCTTACTGAGATACATAAATGACTAAAGGGTAAAAGGTCACTCTGTCCGCGACTCACTTCCAAGTGTTTTATGTAAAATCAATATGTATTTAGAGAGGAAGAGAACTGGAGCAAAATGTTTGCAATCGGTGAATCCAGCTAAAGGGTCTATGGGTGCCATCGAAACTTTCAACTTTTTTATGGGCTTGAGTTTTTTATTTAAAATAGAAGAAATAACAGAGATCCACTGGTCATAATTTAAACTGAGTTAGCATCCTCAGATTGGGACTCGGGAATCTTATTTTTCAAAAGCTTATCTGAGTGACTCAGACATATGGCCAGAGAAGATAACCACTGGTCCCAGTCTTATTTTGGCTACTTCATCTGTACTGACAGCAAAATGAAGGGAAGAAATGCTAATTCTCTCAAATAGAATCAGCTCAGTTGGTGGCCCAAGAGCCATTTCCCTGAGGGTTCCACAAGCCAAGCCAATTATCTCAGACACAGTCTGACTGACCTCTTAAGACTGGACGTCCTGTTGAGGAAGGGAGGTAGTAGCCCTCCCTCAGGGGCCCTGACTGCTCTAAGAAACCAACCTGACCTCTCTAGCAACATAAACTTCAGGGCACTGAAGTTGCTAGAAGGATAGGATCAGGAAGCAAGCCAAGAAACCGTTCAGGGGAAAGCTACCAGCAGAAAAATCCAACGTTTCGCCAGGAATTCAATTTAGCCCTGAGCACGGAGGCTTCACCTGGGAGGTGTACGGGTGTTGACTTACTAACATTCAGTGACTGTCTCTTCCGCACTCGAGGCTGCAGTCGTCATCACCCTCGGCTCTGCCACAAATGGGCGGATGCCGCGAACAAAGCAGTTTGTTCAATGTCTGTTCTAAAAACTCTGGTGTGAGTTTAACCCAAAACCAGGCTGACTATGGTCGGACAATTTAAACAACTGACAAGAAATTTTACACTGAAGAGCAGAAAAGGTTAGGTCTCCGTATAGTTACTGTGAATTATTTTATTGAAGAGGAAAAAACTGCTTTCAGTAGAAAAGCTATCATATCCTTCTACATGATATACTGCTCAGAAGGGAGACCACGGTAGGAGGCATACAAGCTGTAAACGGCAGAAAATTAACGCAAATGTGGAAGACATTACTCGTCCCAGGAGTAGGGAGATGCCTGCAGTCAGGTTTACCGGGTACCTGGTGGGCAGGGAAGAGCTGGAGGGGGTCCACCCAGGACACAGTTAGAGGCTGGCCCACAGCCACCATCACGCTGCCTGTCCCACGCGCTCCACTCAGCTCTTTGGTAATGAAGTCTCCCTCTTGGCCAGCCCACAAGCAGGCAGCCAGAACACTCCCCTGAAAGCCTAGTCCGGCTTCCTGAGCATCCCGCCCTTTGGCAGCAAGGCTTGTGACGTCTCCAGGCTGGCCCTGCTGTGCATCACCCGCAGCCTGCCGCACAGCGCGATGCTCACCCACACACCAGTCACGCCACTGGCAACTCCTATTCCCACAGCTATGGCCACCTTCTTCTTCCACGGTGGGTGCTGAGGCCTGGAGTCGTTGTCCAGATTCACTTCCAGGCCCTCGTCCACTAACTTCTGATCCTCAGTAAGGGACTGATAGAAATTCAGGTTCACCAAATTGGGAGGAAGGACCCTCAGCCCAAAATAGAGCCTCTTGACAAGTCTCAGGTTTTTTAACAGCTGCACATCACACCGGTAGGTCCCAGAGTCATACTCTTGAATAGACTGAAACTTTATAAAGTAGGAACTGGCTCGGAAGGGTCTGAAGACTTCATCATCAGTTGAGATGATTCCCCGAGCAAGTCTCCAGGTGAATCGGAAAGCTTCCTGCCCGATCTCCAGGATGTCTGGACTCAGACAGCTCAGCTTAAATTCCTTCCCTATGAGAAGAGTGAAATGGAGCATTCCACAGAGCCAGTTGGTCAGACATTCCAGGCGCTGAGACTTACACTTCCTTCTCACTCCATCAGGGCCCACCTCACAGACAGTCTCTTCCTTAAAGCCAAGGCCACAGGTGACAGTACAGGTTGTGGCATTGACAATAACTTTCCCCACAGCTTCCTGCAGTTTCTCAGGGATGGCCAGCGTTTTAGGTGAAGTCACCACCAAAGGTAGACAGAAGGCCAACACCAGGCTCCCAAGGATAAAACTAGTGGCCAAAGTCTTCATGTCTTAGCAGGCATTTCACTACCCTCAGCCAACACCTGCAGTGTTCCAGCCAGATCCGCCACCACGTCATAACTCAATTCCTTTGACCTAAGATAGCCTTCAAAGTCAAAAGATATGATGCATGGTCAATAAAACATTACAATGAAAGCCCAGTCCTTATGAACAGGTGAGGCCACAGGCAGATGAAAGGCACAATACTGCTGCTTTACTGTTTGCTGATGGCCACCTTCCCAAAGTCTTCACTCTTTCCACATCTTTTTAATGACTTTAAAGCCCCCTCTTGGGAAGACAGATGAAAAGGCTTCAGAAGTCAATTTCCAAATAACCTCAATGCCCACTGAGGCTATACTGTTCCTCACCCTTCCCAAACTGTGGGATCTGAATTCAAACGTTCCAAAATCCCCGTTAAATCTGACCAAATAAGAAATCAAATACTAACTCTAAAAAAAGAAAGGATTAATTTGAATTAAGCTATCATCACCTTTAAATGCTCCTAAACCTTCTATTAAAAGGATGAAGGACTCTGGACTAAGATGCAAGTGAGTTCCTCTTCCTGAATTTGTTTCCTCCTTTGTAAATTAAGAACTCCTTGCCTATTTCAGGAAGGTCACTTTGAGCATCATATGATAACCTGTACATGAAACACTTTGTAAAATGTGAAACACTCTTCGTGTATGAGGAATTTTAAAGAGAAATGAAAATTCATGAAGGCAAGGGCCACAAGGTCTTCTAGAATCAATGCGTAGCAAGATAGGCAATATTAAATCTAGTTTCTCACTTGTAGGAGGCACTCTTCCTTTCCAAGGTAACAAAAGATATATTTTGGGGGAGAGGAGACCTAAATCTCCCTGCCTCTCAGTCTAGTCTGTCCACCCCACAAAACACGGAAGAAGTTCATAATTCACTTGGGTCAAGGTTGCTAGGAAACAGCTGTGATGTCAAAAAGATTCTCAGTCACGTAACAGGGAAGATTCGTAAATAGACACTCAGATTTAGAGGCGATTAAAATCAAAGACTTAAATATTCTTATTCTTTAGGAGACAGGTAAGTATTCAGTGGATTTCAAAGCTATTTAATTTAGGCAGAAAAAGTGCTCATGAAGAGGAATTTATCCGTAGTTACAGTTTAAGAAAGATCCCTGGGAGGCAGGAGGCGCCTTACAAGTGTTTCTGTAAGCTCTGGAATGTCTCCCAGCACTGCAGCCTCTGCAGTGTAGTCACACACTTACTGAGAAAAAGAGTTTGAAGAGAGGTCACTCCTAAACGATCCAATGCTAATTTGCTTTATTTATTTAATATAATCTTGTCCAGAGGCAGATAGCTATACTACCAGGCCACCTCTCAGCCCTTCCAGCTCGAGCGATTAATAACATTAACCAAGTAAGCTGTATTTTCTGTTGCACAGAGTGAAGAGGCTGGTGACTTTCAGAAGTGATCAGTTGTCTACAAGCAAACACCTACACCTGTTCTTTAATAAACATCCGATTTTATTTACAAAGCATTAAAGCTTCAGCAAGAAGTACCCGAGGCTAAGTCTCCTCTCATACAAAACTACAGGACATTAAAAAACACTGAGAGGATGGCGGGGTGACAGAAGGGAAAAAAGAATATGCATATATTGTACAAATCTAGAGAATCAAACTGAAATGGACACAAGGTTTCAGGAGCTGAAAACAATTCCATAAGCATAAATAATTATTAGGAGCTGCTATCAGACACTCTGGCAGGGCTGACGTTGATTTTCTCAGGAGCCAGTTTAGGAGGCGGACAGAGCCTGAACGTCCAAATGCTCAGGCAGAGGACACCCAGCTACTTTGCAGAGATAAGGCAAAGGCTGCCTGTATCCCACAGTTTGCATACTACTACAGTGTACAGTGGAGACAGAAATGAAATGGAAATAATGTCTGCAAAACAAAAACATGCCTAGCGACCCACCTACCAATCTCAACCACTGGTCTGGTATGAAATAGGAAATGAAATTCACAAAAGGAGCATCTGAGGAAAAGGCAGTGGCATCTAAAAATATAGACATCTGGCCACTGGTTCAGGGAGAGCTCTTCAACTACTGAACATTTTGGTTCTAGAGACGGAATGGAAGAGACCCTTGCTGATGCGTTCTACTTGAATTTCTATGCTAAAATCCAAAAAGCAATCAACTTGTTTGACTACCTACTGAAGCAACCACCAACTGACAGAGATTTCCCAATAGGCACAGTGTTTAACTCTCCTTTGAAAATACCGTGAAAATGATGATCCAGACAGAGCACTTCCAGTCAGCTCAAGCTCTACTCAGAGGGGCTGGAGCACCTTCTGCACACCTGGCTTCTTCACTCTGGACTTTTGGAGAATTTCAAACACCTGGAGGACACAGCCATTCAATCTGCTACTTTTTATACAAAGAACAGCAAAAGCAAAAGTTAAAAAATTTTAAAAGCTGAGCAACCTTTCACAGAAAGGAAGTGACTGGAAACACGTAGGAAGGAAAAGGAGCATGGATGTAAGGAGGGGAAATGCAATGACTGATGAGGAGGACAGATGTCCACAAGCAATGATAAAAAGAAAAGGTTCCTTGATTTTTTATTTGAATTGTGTTGTTGCTGCTTTGATTATGGATGGTTTTATTTTAGTCCTTGCATAGATTCCCCCACCCCAGTATAAAATAAGCTTGTTCAGAGACACCCCAGTTTGTTTTTGTCTCTGGAAGCCAGTACAGGTAAAGCAATATAAACTACTAATGATTCTTTGCTGGAGACAAATGAAACTAGCTATCTTCATAAACCATGATTGAATGAACCAATACTGGAGAGAAACATGCAATGAAAAGAAAACCAAGAAAAATCCTGACCCTCTTACAGCCCAGCTTCTTCAGCAAAATGTTACAAAATGTTCAAAAGAAGGAGCCTTTCTTATCTCTCTCTCAGAAAATCTGAACTCTTTCAAGCACTTTCTTTTCTGCCCATCCTTTGTAACAGATTATGGAAATATAGGAGGCATCTGGTGAGTAGGTAACTTTAAAAACGGAGGGAAGAATGTGCAAACCAAAGTTTTTTTCTAGGATACAGGCAGCAAAATTTCAGGTAAAAATAAGTCACTGAAGGACATGCACTGAGGAGCAAAGGCCAGTAGGAGATAGGAAGTGAGGAGCCGAAACGGTGCTGGGCACAGGGAAGATGGACGAGCAGACCAGCAGTCTCCTCCAGCAACATAACGAGCATTTAAGTTTAAAGAGTCGAAACTCCTGTTTGATGTCTTCACAGATCCTCATTCCTGAGAGTCTATTTGGACTTATGCTTGAAAGGGAAGGGACATACTCTTCTTCCATAATTCACTTCTTCATTCAAACATAAAATTCACTCCTTCCACCTCCTGGGCGGAAGACAGAGGCCTTTGTTTTAAATTAAAGTCAATCTCAGACGACTGACCACAGTGTCCAGAGGCCACATGATGGCAAAGTAGGGAAGAATGAAGAACTTCAAGGGTCTTCATAACAGTTCTGAGATTGCTCCTCCTGCTAAAGACATTAGAAATAAAAAAGATTTCTTTAGTATCAACTTAGACCAGTTACTTTCAAGAACAGAAATACTGATGGATGCTAAAAGATGCATTCCAAGCAAACATAAGCTAAGAACGCCCCACCTCTCCACTTTAAGTTGAAACCAACTCCAACTCCCAATTACCCTTTACATAAGCAACAAATGATTCAAATCCCAAACCATGCCCCTAGGACTTTTCTCAGCTCTGCCTCCAAAGGGAGAAAAAGGGCAAAATGATCAGACTTCTACACATTTCAAGCTGCTAACCATTCTCCAAGGTGTTAATAATGCTTCATATTTCAAAACGAGAAATAAGCAAAGGATAGGAAATTCCAGGGTACTGCATCTTTCAATCTTTCATACATTAGACTAATGCACCACTAAATGATTAACGATGAGCAAAACACCCATTTTCAAACACCCCTGTTCCTTAAGTGATACCCTCAACTCCTCAGAATGCAGAATGTGGTGAAATGTTAATGAAAACCACTGCTGGCATTGCTGTGCACCAACAACTGATTAATGAATAAAACCCTCAACAGTGAAATGGACACTTCCCTGGTCACTCCACGGAAGCTGTTAATCTCTGAAGGACATCCTGAAATGGGCTGCTGTGAAATACTAACTAAGAAGTGGAAAAAGAGAACAAGGTGAAGAAAAGGCCTCCAGTGTTATCTGGAATGGAGAAGAACATGCTACTTGAAGGGAAAATGGTTTAAAATAATTGCCCAAGCTATTAAAAAAAAAAAAAAAAAAGAGTACCCACTTATAATTTGCTTTTAACCTGATTTTTAAAGTGCAAGCACATATGAAAACTGGCAATAAAAATAAATTCCAATTTGCCTGAGAACAGACTGAAACTCTCCTGGGTGCTACATGTTAAAAATATTTCCAGGCAGGAATACAGGAGTAGGTTGCCATTTCCTTCTCCAAGGGATCTTTCCACATCTGGGATTGAACTCCTGTCTTCTGCATTGGCAAGCTGATTGTTAGCATTGAGCCACCTGGGAAGCTCCAGAAGTATATTTAGGCTTTTCAGATCTTTCAACATAAAATGTAATGATTAATCTCTTGATTTTTAAGATGATCTGAGCTAAAAGAATCTACTCCACAGGACTTTAAATACTTTAAGGCTAGCTTTCATGATCATTCCCACAGGTACTCTGACCAATCTAATTTTAAGTTTAAAAACAAGACACAACATTGACATTTTAAGCCTAAATCATGAGAGGAGAAAGTGGTGTGTATTTTATAATGGGCACTCAAGATGATTAATAAGCTACATTATACTGCTTATCTGAGGTCCATTAGTGTTTTTTCTTATTGCCCTCTTTCCTGTGAACAGACCAAAAACAAAGTTTGTTGAGGCCTCAGGCCACAAACCAACACCAGAGCAGCACAGCTACGAGGAAGACAAGACCCACAGAACAGCAAAGAGCAGGCCTCCAGGGGAACTAAAATTCGCTCCGAGTGTTACTTAGCTGCAACAGAACAGAAATCTCCAGTGATAAAAAATTAAGAAAAATTCAGCTCATAGTGAACAACTGCTATTGTTACCTCCCCAAAACAGCTAAGCCAGAAAACACTGGATATTAATTTTCAAGCATTACCTTGGTCAGATAATAAGACAACACAGAATGACAACACCCAATTAGTCATCTAAAAATCTGATCTTAGCAGGAATTCACAGATTAGTCTTTGAGAGAATGATCATGTTTTTAAAGGAAAGGGGCTGGGGGAAAGCCCCTACCAATCATTTAAAATCATCAGACTCACTAAATGAACAGGATATGGTTCAGAGGCCCAGGGTGTGGGGCCAGAACCAGGAGTGTGGGGGCGACCACAGGCAGGGGAGTCTGAGGGGCCTGTGGGCCGCAGAGGCGGCAGCTCCACTCGGCCTGGCCTCTAGCGCCCTCGAGAGAGCGCGCCATCCCGCGCCCTTCAGGCCCGCTGTCCCGCAAGGCCTTTAGACCCACAGGTGAGAGACCACAGCTCTGTCTCCCTTACTGCTGATGGTGCTCACTGCCAAGGAGCCCCACTTCTTGGGCAACCCCTGAGTGGTCACGGCCAACAGGGACTCTGGTGGTTCTGCTCACACCTCAAGTTTTGATCCTGAAGACTGTCCTCTAGAGACTGTAAGGTAACTAGGGGGAATCTGGCAGATGGAGCAATGCTGATACAGACTTTCTGAGAAGTCCCCAGTTCAGTTTCCCTCAAGCTTCACTGACGGGCCCTACCACAGAAAGTGTGTGGTCCACTGGTCCCATCCAATACTGATGAGCTGTTTGACAGGGAAGAATTTTTGCGCCCCAGATTCTGGCTAGATAAGTACTGGTGCTCTATTAGTCTTCCAAGTGTCCCCTGAAATGCATAATCTCCTGCTGCAACATGCAACAGACTATAGCGGCTTTGTTAGGACTAATCGGCGCTTACTGAATAGTTTCTTCAGTTAACTGATCAATTATTCATAGGAACAAACAGCTGGCATTTATCCAACTTGAGCAGTAGCCTACACCTATAATCCTGCCTTCAAACAATTTGGCTCTAATGCAAAACTAGGGCATTTGTGGGGAAGCAAAGTCCACAAAGCACTGAATATGCAAATACTGTACACCCATCAGCCTGAACTCATCTTTGAGGACGGTTCAGCCTCAGCCTCTATTCATTTCTTAATATCTGGTGGAAAATCCACAATGACAGCATGCTGCTTCTTCACTGAAAACCTCCAAGATGTGGAAGAACGTGAGACATGAGTTTTTATTACCTCAAAGGCCCTGGGGAGCCACGTGAAAATCAACAGCATGTGTTAGCCAGCCTCTGGGCCCTCCAAAATGGTACGGGATGAAGCCCCACCCAAAGAAATCCACACAAAAGATACGACAGGTTGTCTTGAAACGGAGACCTCTGATGGCCCACTACGATACTCTTCCCCGAGTCACAGTTTTCGCAAAGACCCACACGGCAGCTAGTGGCTAAGGCCCTCTAAGGAAGGGCTGGCAATAAACCACAAAGCCCCTTTGGGGCTTTTTAACAATCCTGCTCCTCAGCATACTCTGGGGTTTCATCTGGCCGTTTTGGAGATTTCCATATAGGAAAAGGCCAAGGAACCAAGGCAAGAGAAGAAGATGGCAAGAAGGGAGTATAGATCATACAGGCAAGTATGCAATGTACACAGTCACGTCGTTCTTCAGTTGCTCAGTCCTGTCACACTCTTTACAACCCCACGGACTGCAGCACGCCAGGCTTCCTTGTCCTTCACTATCTCCCAGAGTTTGTTCTTGTCCACCGAGTCAATGATGCCATCCGACCATCGCATCCTGTCGGCCCCTTTTTCTCTCGCCCTCAATCATTCCCACATCAGGTTCTTTTCCAATGAGTCGGCTCTTCACACCAGGTGGCTAAAGTATTGGAGCTTTAGCATCAGTCCTTCCAATGAATATTCAAGACTGATTTCCTTTAGCATTGACTGGTTTGATCTCCTTGCCATCCAAGGGACTCTCAAGAGTCTTCTCCAGCACCACAGTCTGAAAGCATCAATTCTTTGGTGCTCAGGCTTCTTTATGGTTCAAATCTATGTATGACTACTGGAAAAACCATAGCTTTGACTATACAGACCTTTGTCTGCCAAGTGATGCCTCTGCTTTTTAATACACTGCCTAGGTTTGTCACAGTTTTTCTTCTAAGGACCAAGTGTCTTTTAATTTCATGGCTGCATTCACTGTCTGCAGTGATTCTGGAGCCCAAAAAATAAAGTCTGTCACTGTTCCCATTGTTTCCCATCTGATTGCCGTGAAGTGATGGCACCAGATGCCATGCTCTTAGTTTTTTGAATGTTGAGCTTTTAAAAGCCAGTTTTTTTCACTCTCAAGTGCCCACCAGGGCAAGAAGCAGTTTCCCCACCAGTTAGTCCCTCCCATCAGGAATCCTGCACAAGTCTCTTATCCTCATTCATCAGAGGGCAGACAGAAGAAATAAGAACATTAATACATGGCCCACAGAATGAGAACCGCCATCACAGAAAACTAGCCAAAATGATCACACGGACCACAGCCTTGTGTAACTTGGTGAAGCTATGAGCCATGCCGTGCAGGGCCACCCAAGACGGGTGGGTCAGGGTGGAGAGTTCTGACAACCTGGTCCACTGGAGAAAGGAATGGCAAACCACTTCAGCATCCTTCCCTTGAGAACCCCAAACAGTATGATCATGAAAAGCTGGTAAAATGTTTGCAGTAATTTAGGCAGTTCTTTTGTCTGTGTTCTAGGAAAGCACATCCTCACTCTGGCCTTGTTAGGCACAAGTCTCCCCTAGTCCTTTTAAAGGATGAAGTCATTAAAATAGCTGCCTCTATTTAAGGCTGACCAACTGAAGTGCCTAATAACAATAATGTAGAAAATAAAGATCCAGTCTGAAGCACCCTGCTATTTCGAGACACAAGTTTTAGCCTTTAAGGAGGTTTTAACCCTCTTTTAACCTTGTCAACAGCTAAGTGAGTGGAGATAAACTCCTAATAGGCCCTTGATGATGATAACCACTCTTGCTAAAAGGAGCTCTGAAATGCTGACATGTACAAACACTATGTATTTTACATCTACCTCAAAATTTCAATGCAGTATTTTGAGAACTTAAGGGAATAAAAGAACCTGTTCATTTAGGGCTAAGTTAACTTTGCAACATTCTGATTTTCAGTGTTATTTAGATGTTTTTGAAGCACAGTTGAAAAACACCACTGTTCTTATACGCTGAGCCATAAAACATAGAGTACTTTACGGGACCTTTGACAAAAGCCCAATTTGGAAAATGCCAAAAATATTTAGTTACTATTAATGGCCATAAGAAAAATCTGGTTTTAAAAAACTTTAAATGGTTTATTTACCATACACTTAGTATTAAAAGTGAAGTCTCTCAGTCGTATCCAACTCTTTGCAACCCCATGAACTGTAGCCTACCACGCTCCTCAGTCTATGGTATTTTCCAGGCAAGAATACTGGAGTGGGTTGCCATTTCCTTCTCCAGGAGATCTTCCCAATCCAAGCATTGAACCCGGGTCTCCTGCATTGTAGGCAGATGTTTTACCACTTGAGCCACCAGAGCAATGGTTAATTACATACAGATTCTGAAAATTCTGGGAAACTATGTCAGAGTATTTAAATTAATTCAACATGTTTGCCAACATTTTAAATCATCCTGAAGCAATTTAGCTTTTGGGGCCAGGGAAACTGATTTAAACTTTAAATAGTTTCTTCTGTAATAGCATCAGCTTATGCAAGAAATGGGTTGAAGGATCATTTTTATTTACATTAGTCAAGTACTGACCTGAAGTCTTTGTTAGCAATACCCATATAACTTGTTCTAGGGTATTTTTTTAAATATATAGACATGGCCCTAAATGAACTGAATGTGGAGGTGATAAATCAGTGGAGTACCATAAATACTGTTATTGGGGAAAAAATGCTAGTGCTCTAGTGGTATGGTGTAGGACTGTGAAAATCTAGTGAATTTGAGGGGGGATACTCTAGTCAAGGCTATGGTTTTTCCTGTGGTCATGTATGGATGTGAGAGTTGGACTGTGAAGAAGGCTGAGTGCCGTAGAATTGATGCTTTTGAACTGTGGTGTTGGAGAAGACTCTTGAAAGTCCCTTGGACTGCAAGGAGATCCAACCAGTCCATTCTGAAAGAGATCAGCCCTGGGGTCAGGGCTTTGGAAGGAATGATGCTAAAGCTGAAAGTCCAGTACTCTGGCCACCTCATGCGAAGAGTTGACTCATTGGAAAAGACTCTGATGCTGGGAGGGATTGGGGGCAGGAGGAGAAGGGGACGACAGAGGATGAGATGGCTGGATGGCATCACGGACTCGATGGACGTGAGTCTGAGTGAACTCCGGGATTGGTGATGGACAGGGAGGCCTGGCATGCTGCGATTCATGGGGTTGCAAAGAGTCGGACAGGACTGAGTGACTGAACTGAACTGACTCAATGATGAGTCACTGAGTTTGTTCCAGCTTCTCTGTAGAAGAGAATTCATGTTCACAATGATAAACTGGCTTAAGGAACTCTGGTTTGCATTCTAGTGCATATCATAACACAATTAAATATTTAATATGGTGGGAAAATCCCCTCAAATATAACCACTGATATATTGTTTAGTCCTGTCTCTGAACTTACAGATGTAGCCACAGAAAACTGAGACTACTATGTTAACTAAAGCAGTGCCTAAAAAGTTTCCAAAACCCAACAATGTTTGAGTAGAATTAAATCCTAAATTGATCACTATTTTCCAAACAAAAGATCCTTTAGCATAGATTCACAAGTATTCGATAAGAAACTGAAACTGTTCTCCCTCCTCCAATAAAAATCCCTCAAACCTAGAAAAGTGAGAAAAACTTGGTAAGTATCAAGAAGCTTAGGTATTAAGAAGCTACAGTTTGTCTTTTGGATAATCTCTTTTTTTAAAAAAAAAACCTTATCTTCTTCCTTAATATGACAGTACTACTAACAACTCCATCACGCTTTCTAGAATACTGAGAGAGAGAACACCACCACCTCTGGGATTTGAACAATTTCAAGAGAGAGAAAAAAGATGATACAGTTAAACAGTCAGGGGCTGTATAAAGCAGCTCATATTTCTGGTTATCTGCCTGGATCTCTGAGACAAAACAAAACGAAAAACAGGAGCAAATACAGATGAAAATATTAATTAAATGAGGGGTTCTTACCCTTTTTGGGGTCATGGATTCCTAAAGGAATCCTGTGAAATGTATAAGCATCTTCCCCACAAAAATATTCACACAATATTTTGCACATAAGATCAAGGGAATGGAGAGCCCCTGAAATATAGTTGCAGACCCAAGGTTAAGAGCCACTGAATTAAGCCAAATCTGATTTAGCCTGCCCTTGGCAGCAGCTTAAAACTCAAAGATCTGCCACTGGGGAAAAGGAGGGAAGATGTTTGGGAAGTAGTTAGGCACAGTAGGACTTTCGGATGTTAAGAGAGAGCTAGACCAGGCATCAACATTTAGAAATTATTCAAGTGTAGCAGGCAGTTAATGCTGTTAAAAAGAATTTTTGAGGGGGGAAAAAAAAGATCAAGGGAATGCAGATCCCTGAAACCTAGTTATGGGCCCAAGGTTAACAGCCACTGAATGAAGCCAAATCTGGTTGAGCTGCCCTTGGCAGCAGCTTAAAACTTGGAGAATTATCTGCCACTGGAGAAAAGGAGGGAAGGAAAGAAAAAATGTTGCAGTTAAACGGAGTCAGGGGCTGTACAAAGCAAGGCCACGAAGAAAGCCAGACAGTGCTCCCAATGTGTCCTTACCTGTCAAGGGCTGGCTGAGCTCCGCCTGCACTTTACCCTTCGCTGATCCTTCCAGAGGTAAACCTCTGTCCCCTTTGTAGAGTTTCGGTTTAAATGGAGAATCTTTCTCTTTACCTTTTGATCCTTTAGGCCGGCCTGCTTGCTTCTTCTTGGATTTGCCATCCCCCTTCACACCCAGTAGTGGATGGACTTCTGTAAAAGGACACACAGGCATGGAAAGGAACCCACACGACACCCCAACCAAGCACATGCATGCCGCCTACACATGAGCAGAGAGTTTTGCTCTTGTGTCCCAAGTCCACTAACACAAGAAGAAAAGTTTGTTTTGTTTATTAATTATAATACTACAAAACAGCAGCCATAACATGAGAAATAGTTGCTTGGCCAAAAGGCACACATAGCCTATATGGTTCACACCAAACTATAGCAGCTCTCTTAAAGCTCAACATTCAGAAAACGAAGATCATGGCATGTGGTCCCATCACTTCATGGGAAATAGATGGGGAAACAGCGGAAACAGTGTCAGACTTTATTTTGGGGGGCTCCAAAATCACTGCAGATGGTGACTGCAGCCATGAAATTAAAAGACGCTTACTCCTTGGAAGGAAAGCTATGACCAACCTAGATAGCATATTAAAAAGCAGAGATACTACTTTGCCAATAAAGATCTGTCTAGTCAAGGCTATGGTTTTTCCAGTGGTCATGTACGGATGTGAGAGTTGGACTGTGAAGAAAGCTGAGTGCTGAAGAATTGATGCTTTTGAACTGTGGTGTTGGAGAAGACTCTTGAAAGTCCCTTGGACTGCAAGGAGATCCAACCAGTCCATTCTGAAGGAGACCAGTTCTGGGGGTTCATTGGAAGGACTGATGCTAATACTTTGGCCACCTGATGCGAAGAGTTGACTCATTGGAAAAGACCCTGATGCTGGGGGGGGATTGGGGGCAGGAGGAGAAGGGGACGGCAGAAGTTGAGATGGCTGGATGGCATCACTGATTCAATGGACGTGAGTCTGAGTGAACTCCGGGAGTTGGTGATGGACAGGGAGGCCTGGTGTGCTGCGATTCAGGGGGTCACAAAGAGTCAGACAGGACTGAGCGACTGAACTGCCTGGCAGCAGCTCTAAATAGAAAAGGGAGATCAAAGACCCCCTGATACTTTATCACACAAGTCAGAACAGGAATGCACATGTACACAATGGCACATGAAAGCCGAAAGTGAATGGGCTTTGGAACTCAGGAGACCAGGCAAGAACCCAGACTCTACCATGTGATTCA
The DNA here is from genome assembly GCA_006410935.1 of Redunca redunca. NCBI lineage: Eukaryota > Metazoa > Chordata > Mammalia > Artiodactyla > Bovidae > Redunca > Redunca redunca. The sequence continues at coordinate 138,132 of SJYQ01096390.1, read as the reverse complement.
AAAGGCTTCTAGAATTAAGACTGTCCAGGTCTGACCAGTATTGATACTTTACCACCTAATGAGTATTCGGGAGGAGAGGTAGAGGAAGCCTGATATTTAAACGAACTGATCCAGATATCCGAAGACTTAAAGCGTGTTATCTTAGTAAAAGTACTGAGGGCAGAATCTCCCCATTTTAAAAGAGAAGTGAAAGCAGATAAAATTGTTACAAAGCTGTTCAGTTCAGTTCAGTCGCTCAGTCGTGTCCGACTCTTTGCGACCCCATGCAGTACAAAAAAAGACTCACGGAAAAATTCCTCTAAGGGAATATCATCCAGAAAGGAAATTACAGGTTGTGCTGGAGAGTGGGTCTATCATATGAGAGAGAGGAAGTATGGCCCTTACCATCATTTGGTACTCCTTGCAGTTCAATATTGGTTGTTTTGGGTTTCTTCTTAGGTGGCTGGGACCCATCTGCTGAAGACTGCCTCTTCTTCTCTGAACTAGCCCCTTCGTCCATCAAGGAGGTTTGGACTGCATCCGGTGGGGGGCCATAAGGATTTTCTTCTGGGTCTTCTACCTCAGGGGCAATGGGTAAATATAATAGAGCCTTTGAATCTTCCAGTTCTTCATCACTATTTGGAACAGGATCAGAAAAGGGATAGGAAAAAAGAGGAGAAAGTTGCTTAAACCATGAACCCTTCCTCTAGGGCAGAATCATCTAACCATAAGCAATAGGTACGGACCTAAAATTTCACGAAAGCCAAGATAGATAAAAGAAAATCAGACAATATGATAAAATCAGTAGTAAAAATAAATGGCATACAATGAATTACTTCAATTCCTTCAGTCTTTCTATCAAGCGGGAATGGAAGGGACCTCCTGCACATCACAGGAGTTAACTCTTTGAGCCTGGAGGCAGACGGGACTGAAGAACGGGGGACTGAGCAGCACACCCAGAGACTGAAGAGGCGGCGCACCGAGGCCCGGCCTCCGGCTCACCTGCTGCAGAAGGCCGCGATGGGGTCCACGCTGGTGACGTCCACCTCCTCGTCCTCTGCAGCATCAGCCCCTGCAGGGCAGAAACAGTAGAGCTGTGAGAAGAAGTGGAAGGCTGGTGCCTACATGCAGCTTACGATTTTCATAAACTGAAGTCCAGGAGAAACAGAGGAGGAAAATCAGGCATTTCATTTATCTTAGTCGTCTGGCAGATATGTGCTGCACTCCCACCGTATGCTAGGCCCTGGGAACACAGCACTGCCCCAGAAAGCTGGCAACAGGTTTTTTTGTAAAAGCCCCAGCAGTCTAATTGGGGAGACAGACAGAAACGGATAATTTCAGTTCCACAACGTGAGTGCTACAATAAAGGCACGTGCAATGTGTCAAGGAGATGGGAAGAAACAACTTATGCAGAAGTTTGGGAAGCTTTCCATGCAACACAATCCGGTAACACCAATACAATCCAAAATACCCTAGAGTCCTGACAGTCTCCCTAAGACGCCTTACGCATACAAGGTAAGTAAGGTCCGGCACCTTCAGGCTGGAGAGCACTAACTTCAACGCCAGTTCCTTGATTCCGGGCACCATCAAGAAGCCCAGCAGTCAGTGACAGTGCCCACGGGGCACATTATGCATTCATACACACAAAGCCCGCCAGATCCAAAGCCCTGTGCTTATACACTGCTGCTGCTAAGTGAGGTATTTATTCTCAAGGCGTTTCCTATTTAGAAGTTCAAGCCAAGATATGAAAATAACAACAATCACCATCCATTAGAAGAGAACATGTGAATGCTCATTATGATCTAGCCACTACCGTGAGCCCTCTACTCAAACTGCTTATTTCCACAACCGTAAAAGGCAGTTTCTACAGATAAGGAAGCTCAGGTTTAAAGAATAAGGATTCTGTCCAAGGCAGTCTGACTCAAGTCCATGCTCTTTCCCGTCGTGCTACTGACAAAGGAATGACGATACCCAGCAGGAGCTCAGCACCCAGCATGTGTGGGTGGCTTTGCTAGGTGCTCTATGCAAATCCTCACCAGAGAGCTACTCAAGCCCTAGTAATGCCCATACAAGCTCTGAGTCAATGCCTTACGAATAAAGATTCTAAAAGCACTATTAAAAGTGCAAGCTTAGGAAAAAAATTAGACTAAGTGCTGAAATGAATTTTCAGCACAAATTAAGAATGAGTACTGAGTTAAAACAATCATTTTTCCTTTGGGAAATACTATCTGCAATTGAGAAATATTACCTGTCTGTTCAGGCTCACTCTTANCTCACTCTTATCTTCATCTTCAATATCAAACTCTGATTCCCTTTCTTCATATTCTACGTTTTCATCCAATTCTTTGAAGTCTGGCGCAAATGCACTCCAGTTTTCCTAGGCCACAAACAAAATACACTACTTAACCGTAGGAGAGAGCAACAGTCTGTAATCTAGACATTAATGACATAAATGAAAGGCTTGGGCATAAGAGACTCAAAATTCTGAGATCAAATTTGGCAGGTAATAAAAATTAGGTTTCTATAGGTTTTACTATCATAAGGCATTTCCTATCTTAAACATGCCATATTATTAACTGCAATTCTTTCACGAACAACTGTCTTCTTTAAAACATTTTTAAGGATTTAAAAAATGGTGTTACTTCTTTGTTTGGCTGTGCTGGGTCCTCACTGCGGCACATGGGCTTTCTCTAGTTGTGGCAAGTGGGGGCTCCTCTTCACTGCTGCGCCTGGCCTTCGCGGCGCGCGGGCTTCTCCTGCTACAGAGCACCGGCTCTAGAGCACAGGCTCAGAGCTGTGGCGCAGCGGCTCAGCTGCCCCACAGCCTGGGGGTCCTCCCGGCCCAGGGGTCGAATCGGTGGCCCCTGCGTTAGCAGGTGGATTCTTAATCACTGGACCACCAGGGACATCCTTAATCTTTCAAAGATGTAATTCTGAGGTAAAACGTTAAGTTTTCTTATGACTACATGGATTAAAAATATAATCAAAGTTTTCAAAATAAAACCAAATGCAAAACAGAATCTAACTGAGCTGAAAATAGAAAGCACAAGAAAGCTCTATTTCAGATAAGCAACAGGAAAATATACCAGGAAGTACCCTAGACTTTCTCCCTGAAAACAGAGCTAGTAAACTGGCTTTGGACCGAGACCCTCCTACTAAAGTAAAACTAGATGCACAGAACTATTTAATCAGGTTACAAGAATCATGTGGAAAAGAAAGTCAATTAAAGAACTTTTGTCTTACTATTTGCAAGGGTCATTGATACAGAAAGAGTATCTAGTTTTAAAGCAGTTAAACCAGAAAAATACTTACTACTTGATTTTGTGCCCAGATAGATACCACTCCACTAGAAATGGACGCTATGATGGGTCGAACAGGGTGCCACTAAATTTTAATGAAGCAAAGAAAAGTCAGTTCTAGGAATGAATCCAAGATTTCTGTGTTACGTAAGTAACAGCAGCAGCCTCTCATCCTACTCACAGCCACATCCAGGAGGAGCTCGCCCCTGGTCCCATGGAGAATCTTCACCAGGTTGCCAATGCTTTTCTCCCAGATGTACAGGGCATGCTGCCGGGCTGACCCTGCCACTATGTACTCCCCGTCCCCAGAGAAGCAGCACTTCTTCCACGGGGTCCTAAGGACAGAGAAGTGCCCAAGGAGAACCGGAACCAGATGCCAGGTAATGAATGAGCACATATGCATCCAGGTTATGGCACGTACCTATTCACCAAGTCCTGCAATTTCTGCATGGGTTCAGGCTCTCCATCTCTTCCACAGGTTAAGATTTCTCTACCGTCATAAACTCTGATTATTCGATCTGCTGTGTTAATTAAAAAGCAACTACAGAAATGATAAAAATATCAACACCAGAGGTCAGAAATCTGTTCCTGTTAACATTTTCTGTGAGTACCAGTTACTAAGAAGAATACCACAAGACAGCTAACAAATAATAAGAGAATGAGTGAAAATCTAAATAATGGACTAGACTACTTGTATATCTACTTGTCACCTTTCAAGCTAAAATATAATATGAAGTGAGAAAATGCTTTATATCAGTACTTCCTGTGTAATCACTGAACCCTATATGTACCAGTATTTGACTAAAATCCAAAACCTATATATTGAAACCAGTTTCCCAAATTTACAAGCTTACAGTTAAATATATATAAATACTTCATTTCTCTGGCTTGTTTTAGTTACAGTACAATATATTCTTCTTAATGAGTTAATAAATATATCATCTGGATTGCCCAAACTTTTAACATTAGAAGTGTTGAAATTGAACATGAATGTCTTCTAAGTGTGAACAGTGATTTCTATACAAACTACAGTGACCGTCACTTTTCTTACTGACAACTTCTCTTATTGACAACCTATTTTCTTCTTGTTTCTGTTGATATCTACTTCTAGTTGGATAACCAAACTTACTAGAAAAACATCTGAAAGTAAGAGGATAAATGAGTTTCACGTAAGTAAACTGCATATTCAATTACTATGTGAATTCTGTGGTATCAACTCTGATTACAGCATAATAAATAGTTCATCTCTGCCCAATGCTTACCATGTGCCAGGCATTTTGGTTCTATGCACAGACCACTCAGACATCTTTTCTGTAAAGGAACTCCCTGTGAACCTCTGGTAAGATGTGACTGTTGGCTCAATGCAGTAAATTTTATAAACTTAAGAACCAGACAGTAACAGTTTCTATAAATATTTTTTAAATAAACTCTTTAAAAATTTAAGTATAATATACACAAAAACTATGACTCTCAGTGTATTTTTGTGCTCTGCTCACTTTTAAAACTGTCTCTAAAGAGACAGGCCCCACTCACCTCCCCTTCCGGGCAAACTCTATTGACTTAATGGCTGTGGTATTGCTTGTTCCAGTTGTTACTCTGAAGGAAGCAACAAGATCCTGAGAATCGGTTTTTAGGACCAAAATCTAAAGTTTAACAGAGAAAAAAAAGTAAGTAAATATTCTGATAATTTACAGTAATTAGATATGGCTTCTGTTTTTAAAACTGGGCAAAGACTGGGTGAAAACCTAAGTATCTGTATTCAACTTGCCTTTACCTCTTCGATTAAAGACAATGTCTTATCCTATGTTTAAAAGATGGTATTTAACATTATCCACAAGACAGAAAATGGAAGCAACCCAAGCATCCATCAACAGATAAACAGGATGTGACACACACACAACAGAATATTACTTGGATTTGAAAAGGAAAGAAATTTTGACAACATGTGCTACAACATGAATGAATCTTTAAGGACATTATGCTAAGTGAAATAAGCCAGTCACACACAAAAAATACTGGATGAGCTCCAAATTCATAGAAATGGAAAGTAGAATGATGGTTTCCAGGGGCTGAAAGGGAGTAAGGAACAGCAAGTCATTTAATAAGTACAAGGTAAGTACGCAATGAAAAGAGCTCTGGAGATAAATGATGGTGATGACTGCCCAATATCGATGTACTTTATACTACTGAGCTGCACGCTTAAGAATGGTTGAGACAGTAAACTGTAAGTACATTTTACCACAAAAATACCCAAAACACTGCCACTCTCTTAAGTAGCTATACTAACTGATATGACCCAGTCATAAAGGAAAAAAAATAATAATAATAAAAATGCAGTGGAACTCAAACTCTAAAAAGTTTAAAAAGGATCCTAAAACTTAACCTTTTTTTTAAACCTAACTTCTTACTACACAAAACAACAGATTAAAGTGGCCTAAATTATACAATATTTTCAGACCAAGATGTCAGACATCTTGTTAGCAATATTCCAGTGATGATTTTTAAATTTTCTAATTTAGTAATGGCCCTTTATTACTAGCATCCAGTAAAGGCCCTCGATCCTCTTCTAGATTGAATACTCTCTGACCACTCTAATTCCAAAGAACAGAAGTTATTAAGGCATGTGAGAACAGGCTGCATTTGCCACAGGCAGGAAGCACACGCAGTCCAGGGATAAAAGAAGTTTCAAAGAAAAGAGAACAAGGAAACATGAAATGCGCCAACACACAGGATGACTGATGCTTCCTTATTTCACCAGCTCCTAAGCTTCCAGGCTTACCTTGCCTTTTGCATTTCCTGTATAGATATATTCTCCTCGCCTATCAAAAGATGCAACCACGTTCAAATCAGAGTCATCGTCTACGGGCAGAACGACATGTTTGGAATCTGAAAGGGTCAACATGACAGGAGCAGATTTCATGGGACACACGAGAACCTTGTTCCTGTTTAAAAATATGAATAGTACATTGGCAGTTGCTATGGTATCAGAAAGCTGACTCTCTGCCCTTTTTCCCTAATTCCTATCCACTACCCTCATCAACCTATCCAGCCCAAGGATATTTAAAATAGTTGAAGAAGACTAAACTCTAAATTTCTAATAATAGGGAAATGACTGAGTAAAGTTATGGGATCCTACCTTGACAAAACAAAATGTAATCATTAAAAATAAATATGAAGATGTAGCAAACTGGTAAAATATGTATGAAAATGTAAAAGCAAAACATCAGTTAAAACTATGCAAAAATACATATTTGTGTACACCTAACAAAGACAAATGCTTTGTTAGCTAGTAACTGCTTTGTGAGCTATGAAGCTCTATATAAGAAGCTTTAAACTTAATGAGAACTTAACTAAAAGAGAACCTAGAGAAATGAAAAATAGCTGTATCTGAGTAACTGAATGGTGGGTAACTACATAAACAGGAGAAGGCAATGGCAACCCACTCCAGTACTCTTGCCTGGAAAATCCCATGGACGGAGGGCCCTGGTAGGCTGCAGTCCATGGGGTCGCGAAGAGTCGGACACAACTGAGTGACTTCACTTTCATGCACAGGAGAAGGCAATGGCAACCCACTCCAGTGTTCTTGCCTGGAGAATCCCAGGGACGGAGGAGCCTGGTCGGCTGCCGTCCATGGGGTCGCACAGAGTTGGACATGACTGAAGCGACTTAGCAGCAGCAGCAGCTACATAAATATAGTTTTTTAAAATATTTTATTTATTTGGCTGTGCTGGGTCTTAGCTGCTGCATGTGGGATCCAGCTCCCTGAACCCAGGACCCCTGGCACTGGGAGGGCACAGTACTCGCCACTGGATTTCCAGGAAAGTTCCTTAAATGTAGTTTTCATAATGAACTGTTTCCAGTACTAAAGAAATTCAAATAATTGGGAGAAAACCCTAGGTCAAGAACAGTTATTATACTTATTTCTATCTTTGCCCATTTCAAAGTTTTAATTATTACAGGCCAGTTTTTAATTGTAACTACAACAGTATCTTTAAAATCTATTCAGAACCAACTGAGACAGAAAAATTCATTCATGTAGAAGAGGTTTGAAGAGACGCGTGCTCTTGCCTCCTGAAACCTTGAACTGAAATTACCATGAGTTTAGAGATAATTTAGACAGAATCACACCCACCCCAGGAAAGAATAGCTCAGATTAAACATACTGATCTCGCGGATGATACTGGACTTTTAAGATGGGTGAAGGGAATCGAAACCTCTGGTCGCAGTCGCCTGAAAGGACATCCCACTGTGACACTATGTTATCAGTGGACGCGCTCACGAGCTTATGACCATCTCGACTCCAGCTGAGAAGGAAAAAAGGGTAACTTAGCACATATTCTAAGTTAAAAATACCATATCACCCTTACAGATAAAAATGCATAAGTCACACTTATTGCCCTAACTGTATGGGTCACCAATGTTTCTTCAATTTTTAAACATATACTCAAATCTAAAAGCTTTCCTAACACTAAGCAATAAGAATGTTTTCATGACATCTTCGTATCTAGCAACAGAAGCTCTTAACAGTTCAAGATAACATTTCAAGTGGCTCAGTGAAAAAACAGACTCAAACATTTTAGAAGAGTGTAAAAATCAGCAGGCCCTTAAGTGTTGATTTAACAAAAACAAGTTTTCTTCCCCTTGAAGGCAGAAAGAGGAGTAGTTGAATTTTCTGAATTTGGCCCTGCAGTAGCATGATCATAGTATAAACTAAACAATACAGATAGGTATCTGTTATTTAAAAGAATTAAGAAAGAAATTAATTCCTCCTGCTAAGTATAGTTAAACATCCTGACATTATACAGAAAACTAAAAGGTAAAGAAGAGCCAGACTGGCTAGGTACTGTAGGATCTGAGGAACAGCACAGCAGTGAGATCATTAGGTTTTCTTTTTGCCTCATACATCCTGGACCAGGTGATGGAGATGTCAACAACTGAGCAGTGTCAACGGGCACCCACAGTGAGCATACACCCTCGTGGAGAGTCAAAGGACAATCAACAGACACCACCAGAGAGACAACACAGGTGTTAGAGCCTAACAAACATTTCAATGCAGCCATCATCAAAATGCTTCATCAAGCAATTACAAACGTGCTTGGAACAAATGGGGGAAAAGAAATCTCAGCAAAGAAACAGAAGATGACCAAATGGGAATCTCAGAACTGAAAAATATAAAAACTGAAATTAAAAAAAAAAAAAGAAAACTCAAAAGATGGGTTCAGCAGCCAGTGGAAAAGAGGAAAGAATCAGTAAACTGGAAGACAGAATATAAAATCCCCAATCTGAACAAAACGGAAAAAAAATGCCATGAAAAAAATGAACAGAGCCTCTGGGACCTGTAGGACTATAACAAAAGATCTGATATCCATGGCATCAGAGTTCTGGAGGGAGAAAATAGAGTAAGGCTTAAAAGTATTTGAAGAAATAATGACTGAAATTTTTTCAAATTTGATAAAAGATATAAAACATACAGATTCAAGAAGCTAAGCAAACCTCAAAGAAGATGAATTCAAAGAAATCCACTCTAAGACACAAATTTCTGAAAACTAATGGCAAAGAAAAAACATCTTGAAAGCAGCAAGAGGAATGACATCTCACCTACGAGGAACAACAATTCACACAACAGCAAATGTTGCATCAGAAACCATGGGGACCAAAAGGAAGTGACATGTTTTCAAGTGCTGGAAGAAAAGACTTGCCACTCCCAGTTCTACATCGAGACAGGAACCTTCAGAAACAAAGGGGCAAATCAAGACCTCCCAGCAGACCTACCCTAAAAGAATGGCTCACGGAGGTTCTCTAAGCAGAGAAGAAATCTCAGATCATCAGGAAAGACGAAATCTTACAACATCAGGAAGAAAGAATAATGAAAAGTGTTTAAAAAATTAAATACTTTTTCTCAAGGTCTGATGTTTGAAACAAAAATCCTAATGCTGTCTTAGGTAGGTATCAATATACATAGAGGAAATGTTTAAGACAATTATATTATAAACAAGGAAGGGAAAAAGTGGTAAAGGGAAAGTTTCTATACTTCTCTTAAACTAGTAAAACGTCAACGTGAGTAGACTGTGATAAGTTATGTATATATAACGCAATATCTAGCAACCATTAAAAAGCTATACAAGCTATACAAAGAAATAAACTCAAAAATAATATAGATAAATCAAGATGAAATTCTAAAAATAGTTCAGTAACCTACAGAAAGCCAAAAAAAAAAAAAAAAACCCAGAGAAACAAAAAACAGAACAAACAAACAGAAAAAGAAACCCTAAATGAGTCTTTATTCAAATTTTGCAATGAACAGGATTTGCTACTTAGGAACTTATAGGAGGCAACACAGGTCCATGGTTAGGAACACAGGCTCAAGTCAGATTTATACTCAAGCCTACACATTATGACCTTCTAGCTGTGTGGTCTTGGGCAAGTTATATAATCTTTCTGAACTTCAACTTTCTCATTTATAACATGGAAATAATAACGGTATCTGCTGACGAGAGAATTAAAATTAATGCAAATAAAACTCTTAGTCTGGAACAGTAAGTGCTCAAAAACCATTACTTATACCAGAGACAAGATAAATGTATTCCCAGACTTGACACTCAACACAGAGAAAGGCAGGAGTAAACTGAGGAAGTGCGTGTGGTGGGACTGAGCTCAAGTCTGCACACAAAGGACTCAGGCGCCTCTCCCACCACCTCTAGAACTCCCAGTCAGGGAGAGGACCTTTCTGGGGAACGCGAACCTAAAAAGGAAGGTGCCTACAAACGCTGTAACTTGAGGGTTGATAACAAAAAGGCCAATGGTCCACCCAATTTCAGTGGGTGAAGAAAGGGTAAGAGGGTGAGCCAAGACTCACATACACTGTAGTAAGAAGTCATGAGTAAGTTCTTGAATTAAACTAAGAATATGCATAAGTACTTTAGAAATATTAAGACAAATACCAAGAGAAACAAACCAAAAGAATGGAAGTACACTGGGCATGGGAGAAGGCTGGAAAACTGGGAAAGGGAAGAAACAAGGGGCTGCTTCTGCAGCGCTTCCAGCACTGCAGGACAGTCTCACCACGCAACAGAATACTAGCTATGACTCCACTTTTCCTTTAGACCCTCCGCATTTTGGTAACTTTTTGTTTTACAGCAGGCTTGTATTTCTGTTATAATGGAGGGAATTAACAATACATTGTTCAGTTCCAAATTCCGTAAGTTCAAGAACGAGGGATTCTCATACATTCTCACATCTGACAATACTGTTTCTTTCCAAAAGACAGACAGGTCTTGGAGTCTTAAATATCATTTTTTCTACCTATCCAGTGGCCCCCATCCAGGGCTTGAATATCTTCTGCAGCGACTGTAAGAAGAGGCAGCAAGCCCAAGAAGGGCCAGTCCCACTGGTAAGTTCTTCCCTGGGCAGTCCGCCCCATCCACGGGCACTCTGCTTGGGAGCTCTTCTCTATTCTAAGCTAACATTTGTTTCCCCATAAATTCCACTCACTGTCTGCAAGTCCTGCTGCTTCCCCTTAGGTCAATTTTCCTGTGCTGCATATGTCAGTTCTTTAATAGTTGAAGACAGCTATTATACCTATCCAAAACTCCTCTTGGTGAAATTTCCTTAGTCCTTAATATGTTCAAATATTATACAACAACTAATACATAAAGCATATTCTAAATGAGGCTGGATCAAAGAAAAATGCAAAATGTGTACAATTACTGACTTTAACTCTCATGTATCAATATATTTAACAAAAATCAGGGAACAGTTATGATGCACACATACCAAGTAATACTATACATATGTACACACACACATATATATCAATACAGAAAAACATCTACCATATAGTAAGTGGAAAAGGAAGCTATAAAACAATGTTTCCATTTTAAAAAACACACATTTACTTGTGTATGTATATTTTTATATATGTGAGAGATACAGAGATCTTACAGATAAAAGACACATTTCATTCTCTAATTTGGGCTTCCCTGGGGGCTCAGATGGTAAAGAATCTGCCTGCAGTATGGGACACCTGGGTTCGATTCCTGGGCTGGGAAGATGCCCTGGAGGAGAGCATAGCAACCCACTCCAGTATTCTTGCCTGGGGATGCCTCAAGGAGTAGACAAGGGGCTTTCATTCTTTACTCTATATACTCATATATTGTTTGAATGTTTTAAAGTTCTTAAAATCAAGTTTTGTGACAAAAAATTTTCACTAAGATACCCCACTCACCAAACAAGTACCGATGTGTCTACTGTGTACCAGGCATAATGCTAGAAGCTGGGAATACAGCAGTAAATGGCAGACAAGGTGCAGGTATCCACACCCCTTACCACATTCCAGGGCAGATACTCATGAAACAACCATGTGCAATAAAGTACAACAGGAGACACAGAACCCTGATTCACTGTATCTCCCTCAAATCCTACACTAACACCTTCATCCAAGCAGGAAACCTAAGGGTCATCAGCTTAACTCCTCTACTTCACTCACACCCCTTACCTAATCAAGGCCTACGCCCTCTAATTTCTACCATCTCACATCTGTACCATGCAGCTGCATTCCCGTTGCGTCCATCCTCATCCTCTCTAACCCAGAGCACGGCACTCCTAGTTTCGTTTGCCATCCTCTTTCCCACATGCTGCTCTAGAGGTCCTTCTACACTGAAAAGCGCGCCGTGCCACGTTCCTTCGTCCAGAGCTTTAGTGGCTGCACAGTGCCACCAGGGTGAGACTCACGTGCTCCTCGGGGCGCAGCTCACCTTGGCAGCTGCCCTACCACACCTTCCACAGCACAATCCAGCGACCCGGAACCACTGCGGTTCCTCCTGTCGCCATGCTCGTACCAAGCTGACGCGCTTTTGTCTGTGCAGAGCTGTCTGCTTGGAATACAGCTGGGAAATACCCACTCATCTTACAAGTCTGAGGTTAGAAATCACCTTCTTTGAAGCCTTTTCTGACCACTATTCTTCTCCAATACAACTGATTATTTCCTCCTTTGCACTTCTGTCTCCGCTAAATTTCAAACGTAGTTCTTAGGTAGGACCTACAAACCTTGAGTACTTGTTTTTGCCTCCCCAAAACCCTAACTTTTACCTTAAAGACTTAAAACAATATCNCAAACGTAGTTCTTAGGTAGGACCTACAAACCTTGAGTACTTGTTTTTGCCTCCCCAAAACCCTAACTTTTACCTTAAATACTTAAAACAATATCTGGCACATAATTCATGTTCAATGTTTGCTGAAGAAATGATTGTATGAGAGAAAAACTTTTATGCGCAAAGACACTGACTAAACACTACATAGAAGAGAAACAAAAAATGATTAAGCAAATTACGGTTTATCTACCAGAAGATGCATAGCCATTAAAAAGGTTTTTAAAGGCTACACAAACAGGAAAACGTCTGGTGTTAGCGAGGAGAAAAGCAAAATATAAAACATGGCACACAAACTTTGCTTTTAAAAAATATATAGTAACAAATCAAAATATTTATAGTAGTTATATCTGGGTAGTAAGACTATGGAAGATAAGTCTTTCTCCTTTGTATTGCATTTGTATTTTCTTTAATTTTCTAAATATTATTTTATAATAAAAAATATGAATAATTTAAGTGGCAGCACTTCTAAAATTAGATTGTGATGATAGCTGCACAACTCTGAAAATATAAAAAAGTGAAATGTACATTTTAGTTGGGTGAATGTTACAGCATGTGAATTATACATATCTTAATAAAGCTGATAAAAATGTACATAACTACTTAAACCTTTATTGCAAAAGCACAATAATAAAAAAGAAATAAAAATGCAAAAAAACTAGAAAAGGCTTAAGAAATTATACAGGCCAGTTCTCTCATTTTACATTTTAGAGAAAAGTTCTGGCCAAAGCTGCTAGTTCATTAGTGGCCAATCCTAGACTGGGATTCATGCCTCCTCCCAAACCAGTGCTTTATAATACCACTGCTGCTTATATGTAGGCCAAAGGAAGTTATGTTAGCTTAATAAAGCTAGACCAGATAAGGTGTTTTTGATCCCAAGCTCATTTAAAAGAAGTGTTGCCCCAAAATAAAGTTTTTGGAAAGAAATAGTCCCTGAGAATAAGAATGAAATCAAAGGGAATTTATTTAATACCAGATTTCAGCTCAATATTTTTGATAGAAAGCCTTAATAACTACAATTCAATGAAGGAACAGGCATGTTTGTGATCACTACAACTGCTGTAATTCAAGAACAGGACAAGGCTGGACACCTGAACTTTCAAGCTTCCTAACCAAGATTTTTCTATTCTAAATGAAAAGGTCAATATCACAAATAAGATTACAGCTGCAATGTGCAAATGTCTCATTTCAGTACTGCAGTATTCTCAGACAGAGCCCGACACTGATCCATATTACAGTGAATTTCTCCCCACAGAAGTGTTCAACATCAGCATGAGTTCAACCTTTCTACAAGCTATGAGAAATTACATTACTAATAGCCAAATACTCAGAACTTTAAATATTAAAATTTATCTAATGAGATTGCCAATTATACAGTTACAATTCATCCCAATTTAATTCATATTTAATACATTAAACTTTAAAACTCCTTACCATAAAGAACAGACTGGATGAATGTGTGCACTAATTATTTTAGCAATGCCTCTTGTCAAGAAATCCCAGATGACGATACGACCATCATTACAGCCAACTGCAAGCAGTGTGCCCCACCTGTTAAAGGTGCAAGTCAGGGCCATGCTGATACAATCCAAAGTTCCATCAGCTTCCTAAAAATTAAAATGAAGGTAAGAAATAGACAGTAATTCCCAGATATCCAAATCATTTCTTAAAAGTTTCTCTAACATCTATGAACCTTCTTTTGAATTTAAACTATGATACATACCAAATAATCTATGTGTGTTCATTTAATAAACTAACCAAAATGGAGAAACACTTATAAAAACTAAAAGAGAATTTTTAGAGACAGATGTGACCAATCCTTTATATTACTACTTTGACTTTATACAAATTCTCCAGAAGGCAATTAGGCAAAATAAACCAGGATTCATTAAGAGTCATCTTATTGGTCAAGCAATCATAGTTCTTGAAATTTATTCCAAGAAAGATAATCTATTAATAAAACAAAACCCCTAAGAAAATCAAATAAATTTATATTAATATCAAGCCATTTAAAAACTCCAAGTATTACAAAATATTTTTACATTTTAAAAAGTAAAGCACACTTACAGTATACATATTATTATTATGTAAAAACACTGATCAAAACTATAAAAACACACAAAAAACCACAGTTTCATACAGGTGACAATACGGTTTGTGAAAAATGCTTTAATCAAAGTCTTTTTTAAATTTAAAGGGAAATGAACTATAAGATTTACAACATTGAGATTTCCAACCAATATGGACTGTCTACTTTCCACCCTGTTCAAAATTAAACTTTAGCTATTTTCATAGCAAAAGATCATCACACTTAATGCTTCTATTATCAAAGAAAAAAAGATGAAAATATAGTTTTCACTCTACTCAAACATAAAAGCTAGCGAGTTACCATGCTTCTAAAATCACAATATTATACTCTTACCTCTGGATAATTCTGCCCAAAGGACTCTGCAACAAAACAAAGAAAGAGAGTTGATGGGACATGCGCAACATACCAGGAATCCTACACCTCACCGTGCAGAGTGGCCTGCAAAGAGTGGGTGGAGACCTGGGCTTGTGCAGGGACTCCACGAGGTCACAGCGACTTTCATTATCATACCAACATGGCACTTGCCTTTTTTCTCCCATTATCTCGTAAGTTTACAGATAAGTTCTACTGATGCTACTCAAGCTGTGAAACACTGTGAATACAGAATCCAGACAACTTCTGTCTGGGCAAACATTAAACAGGTTTGTAAGAATGCAAAACAACACCTCTCTTCTCACTGAATATTTTTTGTTTGGAAATAGTTATTTTTCATTAAAATGTTTTTAATGTAAACATGTAACGGTGTTTTACAGTTACTTTTATATAACAAACTTTAAAAGCTCAAATCAGTCAAGTTATCTTACGTCCCAACTATTCTCTTAAACCCTTCACTAACAGCAGTCAACCAACAGGATTCATCTCCAGTCCAAACAATAGCACTTAGGCTATAACATAATTTGATAGTTGGTTAAACACAAAATTCTCTATATTAATTTCTTCAGCAAATAACATTTTGATACACACATCTCTGAATGTCTTTCCTATATTAAATTTGGCATTTACACATTAGTGTAAATTTTTTCTAAAAACTGTTTATTACTCATGTGTAAATGCCAGAATTACATCTACTATGGTTTTTCCAGTAGTCATGAATGGATGTGAGAGCTGCACTGAAAAGAGAGCTGAGCGTCGGAGAACTGATGCTTTTGAACTGTGGTGCTGGAGAAGACTCTTGCGAGTCCCTTGGACTGAAATGAGACCAAACTAGTCAGTCCTAAAGGAGATCAGCCCTGAATATTCACTGGAAGGACTGATGCTGAAGCTGAAACTCCCAATACTTTGGACACCTGATGCGAAGAACTGACTCATTTGAAAAGACCCTGATGATGGGAAAGATTGAAGGTGGGAGGAGAAGGGGATGACAGAGGATGGTTGGATGGCATCACAGACTCAAGGGACATAAGTCTGAGTAAACTCTGGGAGTTGGTGATGGACAGGGAGGCCTGGCATGCTGCGGTCCATGGGGTCGCAAAGAGCCGGACGCGACTGAGCGACTGAACTGAACTGAATGAACATTTTGAGCTACAGTAGGATGATACTGCCTGCTTGTCAGAAGTCTGCTTAATGCAGCAACATCTTTATCAATATTGACTTATGTTATTACCTAAATATTTTATTACAGTGATATTTAAACTATACTCTTAGAACTACAGCTCCAAGAAAGCTGTTTACATTTAGGCTATCCAAATAAGATTCCATTTAAAAAAAAAAAAAAGACGACTATTTTTAGTTTTTGACTGTATGAACCAGTAATTTCACTCCTGAGTATATATTTGAAGAAAATGAAAACACTAACTCAAAAAGATTCATGCAACCTAATGTTCACAGCAGCATTATTTATAATAGCCAAGATAACAGAAGCAACCTAACTGCCCACCAACAGATGAATGTGTAAAGAGGCTATGGAAAGTGTGCATATGTATGCATATGTGTGTGTGTATACACATATATATTTATATAACTAATAATGTATTTCTCAGGCATAAAAAAGAATAAAATGCTGCCATTTGTTACCAGTGGAGAGAGGGACAGAGGACAGGGAGAGAGGTACAAACCATTATGCATAAAATAAATAAACTCTAAGGATATATTGTACAGCATGGGGAATATAACCAATACTTCATAATAACTTTAAATGGAGTATAATATATAAAAATATTGAATCACTATGTCATATACCTGAAACTAACTAATGTTGTAAATCAACTGTACTTCAATTTTTTTTAAAAGACATCTGATTTTTAAATATCTGAAAATAAATTTTATTACATTTTATCCTTTATAAAAATTAATAGAAATCTAAACAGTGAAAACATTAAAACTAGTCAAAAGAATTCAGGCCTTAAAATTAAGAAAACTAAAAGACGAGTACGAAGCTGAACAACTGCCCCCTGCCAAGAAAGGCAATCATTTTGATTTTTCTAATACTTTAGTCTGATTGTATTCAAATATTAAAGACAACAATGAAATGAAAAGCTGAAACCAGATAAAGATAGCCTTTTTTTGAAAAAACCTTTTTTAAAATACTGAAGTAATACATGTAAGTAATATAAATTAAAAAATGATGGTTTCCTGCGTTCAACCCCCCAATTCAATTCCTGGGTCAGGAAGGTCTGCTGGAGAAGGGATAGGCTACCCACTCCAGTATTCTTGGGCTTCCCTTGTGGCTCAGCTGGTGAAGAATCCGCCTGCAACGTGGGAGACACGGGTTCGATCTCTGGGTTGGGAAGATCCCCTGGAGAAGGGAATGGGTACCCACTCCAGTATTCGGCCTGGAGAATTCCATGGACTGTATAGTCCATGGGGTCACAAAGAGTTGGACACGACTGAGCGACTTTCACTCCCACTCACCAAGGTAAAAGCTTCCATATATTTCTGTATGCTTATAGAAACATTAACATATTTAAGGTTTGTTTCCAAAATAAAATACTATTAGGTTGGTGCAAAAGTAACTGCAATTTACAATTGCTGAACTTTGCATTTGATACTGGAATACATTCTTAAATATGGTTATGTTATACATCATTTTAATGCACATTTGTTTTGTTTGTTGCTAATGACATCACTTGCTGCTTATTTTATATTTATTTTAAACTTGGGAAATGATGCTAGACAGAAAGTAAATTCTAGCAATTTTCTCATTCAAGTTGATAAAGCAGCAAAGACAACTCACAACATCAACAGTCCATTTGGCCCAGGAACTACTGGCGGACATGCAATGCCAGCGGTGATTTAAGAAGTTCTGTAAAGGAAGATGAGAGCCTTGAAGATGAGGAGCACAGTGGCGGCCATCGGAAGCTGACAGGCACCAATTCAGAGGATCATCGAAGCTGAAGTTGCCAAAGAGCTTGACAATGAGTTGTCCAGCATTTGAAGTGAACAGGAAAGATAAAAACAGCTTGACAAGCTTTTTGCAGCCTCATAAGAGGACTGCAGATAAAATACAATCGTTTTGAACTGTCTTCTCTTACTCTACACAACACCAAACCATTTCTCGAATTGTGATGTGAATAACAAGTGGATTTCATAGGACAACAGGCAACGATCAGGCTGGACTGCGAAGAAGCTGCAAAGCACTTCCCAAAGCCAACCTGCACCCAGAGAGGCCATGGCCGCTGTCTGGCTGTCTCCTGCCCATCCGATCCACTACAGCTTTCTGAATCCTGGTGAAGCCATCACATCTGAGAAGTGTGCTCAGCAAGTCCATGAGATGCACGAGACACTCCAAGCTAGAAGCTGGCACTGGTCAACATAAAGGGCCCAATTCTTCTCCGTGACAAGGCCTGATCGCACATCACACAACCAACGCTTCAAAAGCCGAGTGAATTGGGCTACAAAGCTTTGCCTCATCAGTCATATTCACCAACCTCCCACCAACCCACTACCACTTCTTCAAGTATCTGAACAACTTTTTAAGGGAAAACACTTGCACAACCAGCAGGAAGCAAAAAAGCTTTCCAAGAGTCCATCAAATACCAAAGCATGGATTTTTATGCCACAGGAATAAACAAACTTATTCTCATTGGCAAAACTGTGTGATTGTAATGGTTCCTATTTTGATTAATAAAGATGTATTTGAGCCTAGTTATAATGATTTAAAATTCATGATCTGAAATCACAATTACATTTGTACCAACCTAATGCACATAATATATGTATTATATTAATATGCATTATGAACAAGAGAAGACTTACACATGGACATCACCAGATGGCCAACACCAAAATCAGATTGATTATATTCTTTGCAGCTAAAGATGGAGAAGCTCTATACAGTCAGCAAAAACAAGACCGGGAGCTTACTGTGGCTCACATCATGAATTCCTTATTGCCAAATTCAGCCTTAAATTGGAGAAAGTGGGGAAAACCACTAGCCCATTCAGGTTTGACCTAAATCAAATCTCTTATGATTATACAGTGGAAGTGACAAATAGATTTAAGGGACTAGATCTGATAGACAGAGTGCCTGATGAACTACGGAGAAAGGTTTGTGACACTGTACAGGAGACAGGGATCAAGGCCATCCCCAGGAAAAAGAAATGCAAAAAACCAAAATGGCTGTCTGAGGAGGCCTTACAAATAGCTGTGAAAAGAAGAGAAGTGAAAAGCAAAGGAGAAAAGGAAAGATATACCAATTTGAATGCAGAGTTCCAAAGAATAGCAAGGAGAGATAAGAAAGCCTTCCTCAGTGATCAATGCAAAGAAATAGAGGAAAACAATAGAATGGGAAAGACTAGAGATCTCTTCAAGAAAATTAGAGATACCAAGGGAACATTTCATGCAAAGATGGGCTCAACAAAGGACAGAAATGGTATGGACCTAACAGAAGCAGAAGATATTAAGAAGAGGTGGCAAGAATACACGGAAGAACTGTACAAAAAAGATCTTCACGACCAAGATAATCATGATGGTGTGATCACTCAGCTAGAGCCAGACATCCTGGAATGTGAAGTCAAGTGGGCCTTAGGAAGCATCACTACGAACAAAGCTAGTGGAGGTGATGGAATTCCAGTTGAGCTATTTCAAATCCTGAAAGATGGTGCTGTGAAAGTGCTGCACTCAATATGCCAGCAAATGTGGAAAACTCAGCAGTGGCCACAGGACTGGAAAAGGTCAGTTTTCATTCCAATCCCATAGAAAGGCAATGTCAAAGAATGCTCAAACGACCGCACAATTGCACTCATCTCACATGCTAGTAATGCTCAAAATTCTCCAAGCCAGGTCTCAGCAATACATGAACTGTGAACTTCCAGATGTTCAAGCTGGTTTTAGAAAAGGCAGAGGAACCAGAGAGCAAATTGCCAACATCCGCTGGATCACAGAAAAAGCAAGAGAGTTCCAGAAAAACATCTATTTCTGCATTCTTGACTATGCCAAAGCCTTTGACTGTGTGGATCAAAATAAACTGTGGAAAATTCTGAAAGAGAAGGGAATACCAGACCACCTGATCTGCCTCTTGAGAAACCTGTATGCAAGTCAGGAAGCAATAGTTAGAACTGGACACGGAATTGACTGGTTCCAAATAGGAAAAGGAGTACGTCAAGGCTGTATATTGTCACCCTGCTTATTTAACTTCTATGCAGAGTACATCATGAGAAACGCTGGGTTGGAGGAAGCACAAGCTGGAAACAAGATTGCCATGAGAAACATCAATAACCTCAGATATGCAGATGGCAGAAAGTGAAGAGAAACTAAAGAATCTCTTGATGAAAGTTAAAGAGGAGAGTGAAAAAGTTGGCTTAAAGCTCAACATTCAGAAAACGAAGATCATGGCATCCGGTCCCATCACTCCATGGCAAGTAGATGGGGAAACAGTGGAAACAGTGTCAGACTTTATTTTTGGGGGCTCTAAAATCACTGCCGACGGTGATTGCAGCCATGAAATTAAGACGCTTACTCCTTGGAAAGTTATGACCAACCTAGACAGCGTATTAAAAAGCAGAGACATTACTTTGCCAACAAAGGTCCATCTAGTCAAGGCTATGGTTTTTCCAGTGGTCATGTACGGATGTGAGAGTTGGACTACAAAGAAAGCTGAGTGCCAAAGAATTGATGCTTTTGAACTGTGTGTTGGAGAAGACTCTTGAGAGTCCCTTGGACTGTAAGGAGATCCAACCAGACCATCCTAAAGGTAATCAGTCCTGGGTGTTCATTGGAAAGTCTGATGTTGAAGCTGAAACTCCAATACTTTGGCCACCTCATGTGAAGAGCTGACTCATTTGAAAAGACCCTGATGCTGGGAAAGACTGAGGGCAGGAGGAGAAGGGGACAACAGAGGATGAGATGGTTGGATGGCAAAACCGACTCGATGGACAGGAGTTTGAACAAGCTCTAGGAGTTGGTGATGGACAGGGAGGCCTGGCGTGCTGCAGCTCATGGAGTTGCAAAGAGTCCGACACGATTGAGCGACTGAACTGAACAGACGAACAAAATATCCTAATCTTTCCAAAGCAATAATAGAGATCTATACTCACATGATTAAGAGAAAAAAAGGAATATTCACATTTAAAAATTAAAAACAAAACAGAAAACCACAATCTTCAAATATGAAAGCCCTCAGGAAGGAGCAGAGCATGACTGGCTGTGTTCAGAGAAAAGAAAGCCATATTCAAGACTCTGAAAGGACTTCCCTAGAGGGGCGCGGGGTGTCCCGGGAACTGACATCCTGAAAGCCATGCAGCGTGGTCAGAAACAACAACAAGAAAGATTCTGAGAGAATCCAGGACCCCTGGGCCATTTTAGTGTGTGATTATGCGTCAACACAGACTACTCCTGATTTTCTACTTTTGTTTTATGCACTGGATGGGTTTTTTCCCCCCTTTTTTGAAGGTCTTTGTGCTGTGCACTAAGTCACTTCAGTTGTTTCCAGCTCTGTGGACCGCAGCCCGCGATGCTCCTCTCGTCCACGGGATCCTCCAGGCAAGACTGGACCCTTCTCCAGGGGATCTTCCCAGCCCAGGGATAAACTGCATTGACAGGCAGGCTCTTTACTACTGGCACTACCTGGGAAGCCTTTCTGAGGGTCATCCTAGTCAACAGGACGATAACAAGGCATCTAAAGGAACACAAAGAGAAAGTGATATATAAAAAACACTAAGTTCATCTGAGCCATTTTGGTTGAGGAGCTGGAGCAAGAATTTGTCAAGTAGGGTTATGGTAGCAAAAAGCCACTTCCCCCAAAGGTTTAAGGCCATTTTTACATTCTCCATCTCCCACCATCTAACATTTAACATTCTGTTACGATTAGATTCTTGGGCTTGGTTTTAAAAACTATGGAGCGGAGGAAAAAAGATGCCCAGATATAGCTGCCAAGGAGAAATAAACCCTAGTCGCATTTAACTTCATAATACACTTGATAATTCAAAAAACATGAATGACTCTTACAACAAAAGACATTATTTCCAAAACTGATTACAGAAGAAAAATTCTTGACTGGATCAATGAGGAAAGAACACACCTAAATGTTGATAAAGACCTGTCATTAAAATAAAAAGTTTTTCAATGTTTAATATTAAGAAAAGGATAGCAGGTCCATATGTTTATGAGCCATATGGGTTTTTTTAATGGTTTATACCTCCTAAATCTCAAGGCACAAATAATTATGTTATTCAAGCTCTTTCTAAGCAGAAAAAATACAGAGGAGTGTCTTATAAAACCAACACAACTATAACAAAACCTGACACAGATGGGTGAAAAAGAAAACAAGTCTCTTTCACTTAAGAACATAAATGGTACAAGGTTTATGAATCACCTATAAATTCTACAGAAAAGTAATTTCTAGCAACGTAAATAACTAGAATCAAATTCTAAACACAAAAAATCTAGAGTTTCTTATTCTACCATATAAGAAGGCATAATGGTATATAGCAAGGGGAGCGGGGAGGGGGAGGAACAGGCCCACTCCAAACTCATTCCAAAGGAACACACAACAGCACAATGCATTCGAATGTATATCCTTGGTCAAGAATGTTTAAGTCACACAGTCCTATGAGTAGATATTGAAAAAAAATTTGCTGAAACTCAATAGCTCATTCTAGTAATAGCCAAAGGAATAATAAAATGAAACAACTGATTTAAACATTAATATAGGAAATAACACTATTTCTCTTTTCTGGTATCACTATCTAAAAAACAGAAGAAATGTTAATTTAAAAAACCACCACCAAATTAGTAAGAAAATAAGACAAGGTGGTTTTATATCAGGAAAACATTCAAACGTTAATAGCTTTTCTCTACATTGGCAATTAATATCCAGAAATGAAAATGAAGGGGGAAATTCCATTCACAGTGGTTACAAACATAAATAATTTAAGGGAAAATGTAATAAGACATACTGTGTATAAAGAAGAAAACTATAAAGTNGTATAAAGAAAAAAACTATAAAGTCTTAGTTAAGACTGTAAAATATGAATAAGTGAAAAGGCAATCTACAATGCATTCTGGGATAGAAAAGCTTTGGCTTTCTCCAAAAACTAATAAATTTTATACAATTCCAGATGGATTAAAGACAAATGTAGAAGCAATTCTACTGCAAGGCTGCTGATATATGATAAAAATGACATTTCAATTTAGTGGAGAATTTATTTTATATGGATGGACAACTATCCATCTGAGAGAAAAAACAGCTCCGATTCCTCTCTCATATCACATATAAAAATAAATTTCAGGTAAATTAGCGATTTTTAAAATCAGAAATCTTAGAAAAAAATTTGAGAGATTCCATGTATAATATAGGGTGGGGAAGACCTTAACAAAATTAGAAAACCAAAAGAGAGAAATACATCTGATTATATAAAAACTAGAACATTTTGCATGGCACAAGTTTCCATAAACAAAAGATTTACAAAAACTGGCAATGTAGATGACGGATGAGAGTTGGTATCTATACTATAAAGCAAGTCTATACAACAATAAGGAAAAACAATCAAAAAGAAAGGCTAAAGAATGTGAATAAACAAGAAGAAATAAGATGGCCTCTAAACAAAGGAAAATGTCAAGTTCAGAGAAATGTAAATCAAATGAAAAATGAGGTGCCACTTTCATCCATCAGACGGGAAAATTTAGAGACAGCGCACTTGCTGGGGGCGGAATGTGAAAAAAGGAATATTTTCAGTCACTGGTCTATAAAAATGGGAATTGTTACAGCAGTTTGGAAAAGGAATCTGACAGCATCTATTAAAAGCAAAAAATCCCTCATCTCAATAATCCTACAACTGGAAACCTAAATACAACAATGGTACATAAGGACAAAGGTTTTTAAAGTACTGCTCTTGATTGCAAAAAAAAAAAAAAAAACCCAAAAAACCAACTCCTGCCTGCCAACTGGAAACAAGGTAAACGCCTATTATCATCAGTGGAATGAATGAACTGCTGTATTCAAAGATGGACTGTTGTCGCGTCGTCACTAAGTCGTGTCCAACACTTCTGTGACGCGCCAGGCTCCTCGGTCCATGGGACTTCCCAGGCAAATATGGATAAATTACACTAATTCTCTTGAAAACTTTTATTTGTGCTACTTAAGGGAAAAAAGACACAAAGTATATATAATCCAATCTCATTTTTGTTAACATGTGTATATACGTACGTACGAATAGGCAGAGAGAAAAATATGGAAGGAGATACATGGGATTATCAACAAAGGAAGGAGGAGGCAGGGGGAAAAAAGACCACTTTTAAAAAAATAAACATTTATAGTGAATTCTCTGGGGGCTCAGCAGTTAGGACTCCACACTTCATGCAGAGGACATAAGCTCAATCTCTGGTTGCGAATGAAGATCCCACATGCCATGGCAAACAAAGACATAAATAAATAAGCACTTACAGTTAAAATTCTGTACCCTGAGTGTGTATCTAACACGAGTGCATTAAAACTCATTAGCTCTGTCATCTCCTATTGTGTAGGAACAGGCTTCCCAGGTGGGTCAGTGTTAAAGAGTCTGCCTGCAAATGCAGGAGACATGCATTTGATCCCTGGGTTGGGAAGATCCCCCAGAGAAGGACATGGCTACCCCTTCCAATATTCTGGCCTGAAGAACTCCATGGACGGAGGAGCCTGGTGGGCTACAGTCCATGGGGTCGTAGAGGCAGACATGATTTAGCGACGAAACACTTGCATTGTCTGCACTGCTGTGATAAATATTTACTGTATATTTAATTTGAAAACCATAAAGAAATTTAATGAGTTTTCTGGACTTGAACTCATGCTGGCTTATCGTTTCTTTCATGTACTCAAACTTGCATTTATCATTAGCAGCTACCCTTACTAAATGCTTGTGTGTCAAACTCTGTACTGAGGTTTTCTGTATGCGGTCTCATTCAATCCTCTCCATTCACTACTAAGTGAGTACCATCATAATCCATTTCACAGATTAAAACTGGCAAAACTGGAACCTGGCCAAGAAACCTGGTGCACTATAATCTATAAACTTGCCCAAATCTGACCTCAAGGTTACTAGTCTATGATTTACAAAACTCACCTGTCCTTTATTACAAAGTCAAAATTTTGCCCACTCCTTTATTTCTACGTCTTTTCTCTCCCCAAGACACAAAGATCCAAAACATTATTTCACATGCACGTTCCTTCAAGCCCAAGGAATATAATTCAACCAAGAGAAGTGAGCTAAGTGACCTACCTAAATCTCTCCCTATGAAGGACTTTCCTTTGCAATGTCCAGTGATCACTTTATTTGCCCCGCTGCCCCCCGTCCTCCTTGCCTTCACACTCCACATAATGAAGCCACCTCATTTTTACAGTATTGGCTTTTGATCCCATTAGCCTTCCTCAAACTTTTTTTTTAAATTATTACCTACAATTCTTTTTTTTTGATGTGGACCATTGTTTCCGTTTGGTTTTTCGGGTCAGAGGCATGTGGAATCTCAGCTCCCTGACCAGGGATTGAACCCGTAACCCCTGCACTGGAAGTTGAAGTCTTAACCACTGGATCACCAAGGAAGTCCCTCTTGGCATGATTCTTAAAAGCTGGTGCCAAGCAACTATTTGCCAATAATTTAAAAATAAAGCTGGTGTCACCCTCATACACTCACTTTCAGCAACACACCCTTCTCTTTTTGAGAATCTGAGTTTAGACTGCTTTCAGTGTGAGCACACCAGTTCCCACAGGGGCCTCCTCTTTTTTTTCTAGTTACAATCCTTTCTCCAAACTGCCTGTTTATTTTCCAGGTCTTTAGGGACGTCTCCCTCCCAGTCTGATGACATGGAATAATACCTACTCCCTAAACTGCTGAACACCTTCCTCTTTAGAAAACTTGGTAGCAGAACTCTAAAATTTCACGGTCCTTTTCTCCCACTGGAAGTATTTTGGACTTGCCAACTAATTCTTTCCTACTCTAACAGTTAGGTCCAGAGTAGCAGTTTCCATTCCACTTCCTCAATCTAACAGGTGATGACAAGAGTCAGCACCATTTCTTTTTAGAGAAATGCAACTTGCAGGTGGCTAAGTAAGTGATCTTACCGCAACCTAATCTGAGGCCACGGCTGCTGTAATTACTACATTTCCCTGGCTCCAGTCTGGCCTCCATTATCAATCCTTAACAAAGCTGCTAAAAGCAGCCTGTTTTCTAAGCCCCAAATCTCACCACATCACTTACCTGCTCAAAAATCTCCCCTGCTAAAATAAACAATATACTAAAATCCTAAGCATAATTTTAGAAGGCAATAATCTGGCCCCTACCAGTATTTACCATTTTATCTGCGACTAACTCCCCATTAGCACCTGGGCAGAATCTTGCATCATCCACCCTAAGCACCAGCTGTAAGCTACCAGCACGTGAGTACTCACCACATGTCCATGCCTCAAGCTTGCCCCTACTGTTCTCTGCACCGGTCATCACCTTCATCATCTTTTCCCTCTGGAAAAATTCCTAGTCCATCTTTACTGTGACTTAAATACGCTTCTGCTATAAAATCATCCCAAACTTCTCCTGCCACCCCAACAATGCAGAATTAACTGCTCTTTCAGCTGGATTCCCATAATGGATTCCTACCATTTATTGTGGTTCCTTATCATACAGTCATTTGTTTACAGCCCTCTCCTCCTGTGTCTGCCTTGGTCGCTCAGTCGTGTCCGGCTGTTTGCGATCCTATGCCAGCAGGCTTCTCTGTCCATGGACTTCTCCAGGCAAGAATACTGAAGTGGATTGCCATTCCCTTCTCCATAGAATCTCCCTAACCCAGGGACTGAACCCTGGTCTCTTGCATTACAGGCTGATTCTATACCGTTTGAGCCACAAGAAGTCCTCTCCTCGTAGTTCTGCGCATCTATCCAGGGCAGAAACTGTCTTATTTCAGGGTTTATCAAACATTAGGACCCAATCCACCACGAATGGATAAATTATTCAGTGAGCCACACAAGTTCTTTAATAGATTAGAACACAAGATACCAGAGGCCACTGAGCAAAACAACAATCACTGTCATTTTGAGAAACTTAGTTACATGTACATATAATGGGTTATGACAAAATATATTTCTTACTGTGAGTTGACTTAAGTTTAAAAAACTCTTACTTAAATTTAATCTCCAACACACATGCCTGACACACTGTAAGGCCTCAGGGGCTGAGACTCAGGGCGCCCAGTGCAGGGGGGCTGGGTCTGAACCCTGGCCAGGAAACTAGATCCCACACGCTGCCACTAAGACCCAGCAGAGCCCAATAAATAAATAAATTCTTTTAAAGAAAGAAAGCGGTTGCAGAGGTAAAAGTATTTGAGAGTCCATATTAAGAACACACTATCATTCCTTTCCTTTGTCTGGCCAGACATGCTTTAGTATGCTCCCACAATCACATCACTTCTGCTCCTTTCTCCTTTTTATCTGCAATAATTAACTTTCTCACTGTAAAAAATTCAGTCATTCCTACAGAGAATTACATCCTTTGAGTCCAATCAGTCTTTTACACTAACCTTCTAATGCTAACGTTCCTTGCTAAGTTTTACCTGCATGAAACTTCTGTACCATACATGAAGACTCCGTCCTGACTCTGCTCTCTTTCAAGGTATGCGCCTATTACTTCTCCTCCATCCCCAAGTTTTTAAAAACAACAATCAACTCTGCCTCCAGTCCATCTCCCACATCTTCCTAAACTGTAATTAGTTTCTGTTCAAGTTGCTAAGGAGTTCCAAGTTGCCCAAAAAGTGAGTAGCCCTTTCTCAGCTCTGAGCCTCAATTGCTCCACAATGGCTCCTGTGGAAGATGCCACACTAACCCATATTCTCTTTTACCTCTAATGAATACATATATGAAAAGCACTTGAAATGAGGCCGAGCGCACAGTAAGCAGTATGTATCTAACTGTTAGCTGATATATTATCATTTATTCCTCCTCTTATCCTTGAGATATTGATTACCATCCAAGAATCTGTCCTTTTCTTCCACTTTCTGTCCACTTTCTCCCTGGGTCTTATCATCTACCCACAAGGTTTTGATTAGCTTACCTACCACCCTTATGGCAGAAAGTGAAGAGGAACTAAAAAGCCTCTTGATGAAAGTGAAAGTGAAAGAGGAGAGTGAAAAAGTTGGCTTAAAGCTCAACATTCAGAAAACAAAGATCATGGCATCTGGTCCCATCACTTCGTGGGAAATAGACGGGGAAACAGTGGAAACAGTGTCAGACTTTATTTTTGGGGGGCTCCAAAAGCACTGCAGATGGTGACTGCAGCCATGAAATTAAAAGACGCTTACTCCTTGGAAAGAAAGTTATGACTAACCTAGACAGCATATTCAAAAGCAGAGACATTACTTTGCCAACAAAGGTCCGTCTAGTCAAGGCTATGGCTTTTCCAGTGGTCATGTATGGATGTGAGAGTTGGACTGTGAAGAAAGCTGAGTGCCGAAGAATTGATGCTTTTGAACTGTGGTGCTGGAGAAGACTCTTGAGAGTCCCTTGGACTGCAAGGAGATCCAACCAGTCCATTCTAAAGGACATCAGTCCTGGGATTTCTGTGGAAGGATGATGCTAAAGCTGAAACTCCAATACTTTGGCCACCTCATGCGAAGAGTTGACTCACTGGAAAAGACTGATGCTGGGGGGGATTGGGGACAGGAGGAGAAGGGGATGACAGAGGATGACATGGCTGGATGGCATCACCGACTCAATGGACATGAGCTTGTGTGAACTCCGGGAGTTGGTGATGGACAGGGAGGCCTGGCATGCTGCAATTCACGGGGTCGCAAAGAGTTGGACACAACTGAGAGGAGTATTATAAATCTCTCTCATAAATACAAACCTCTCTCCTAAATCCCAGGTCAACACTTGACATACCCAATGTTAATTGTCTTTTCCAGATGTTCTTAAATGTTTATGAATAGCACCACTATCAATTCCCATTATTTTTCACTTCACTCTTTCTCACCACCAGCNGAGCTCCTGCAGCACCTGGGATCCCTGTATTCGAAAGTAACTCGCAAACTACCTGTCCCTGTCGTTCCGCCACTGAACTGCAAAGCGCGCTCGAGGAGAGCGACGCACTTCGCTCGGTCAGAAGCCCGGCTTCCCGCTCCAGTCGCCGGTCCAGACCGAGGTGCCCACAGATCAGTCCAGAGCCGGGTCCCTGAGGCTGCAGGCGCGTCCCCTCCGCCTGGGCCCCTCCTTTCCAGGACCGAAGCTTCCCCAGGACCCAGCCACAGCCCTCCTCACCCAGCAACTCGAGGTTCATGCCTGAGGACTCCGGCCGCCCGGCCTCGGCTCAGCGACGACACCCACGCCCGCGCCCGCCAGCGAAGCCCGCGTCCGAGTGGGGGGCGCCGCAGAGCGCCGGCGCAGGCCCCGGAGACTCCCTGCCTCAGAGGACCCCGCGGCTTCCGCCGCTTGCCCTCGCTTCCGCCTTCGTTTCCGGCGGGCTGTCCACGAATATGCCTAACCAAAAAGAAGACGGATCGCCCTCGGAACCACTTGACTGTGGTATTTTTTAAGGAACGAAAATACTGTCGTCACTCGGTTTTTTCCACGTGCCAGAGTTTGGGGCTGTCCCCCCGAGGCTTGAGGTAAGTGAGTTAGAGGGTTCAGGCACAGACTTAGACGACTCACCCGCCCTTGCTGTGTGCTCCGCGCGCCGTCCCGGCGGGGTGCCTCGGCCGCGGCTGAAAGGTTCCGGTGCGCGCCGCTGAAGTAAAGGAGCCCGCGGGACAGGTTGGTCCCAGAGCTTGCGGTGGGTCTCACGGCGGTCAGGGCGGTACTCAGTCTGTGTGCGCGCTGCTTGTCGGGTCCTGTCTCAGTCTGGGAAAGTTATTTTACGTTTGTGAAGGTGTGTCGTCGATCCCATAGAAACGACCAATGGCATTTATCCAGGGATCTACAGTGTCCCCAGCGTTCTCCAGGACGCCGAAAGTGAGTGGGAATGAGAGGTGACTGCGTTCCCTGGAGCTCAACCAGGCAAGACTGTGATGAGATACCCGAAGCAACGACAGAAGGACGGTTGATGTAACTAGCGAACGGGCCAATTCTGTATAAACGAACTTTGACTGTGGATGCTGTGGGCAATCATAAAAAAAAAAGCAAAGATGGGCATAAGTTGGCAGCAAAAAAAAAAAAAAAGGACTGAAGCTAGATTTAAAACCAGTCATCCCAGCTTCACTCTTAGGACTAACGTGAGCCTTTGGGCAGTATTTTGTCCTCTGTGAATCAGTCTTGTTATATGTAAAATGGGGGTGGTGCTTACAGGGTTATTGTGAAGATTAAATGAGTTAACAACTATGAAATACATAGAACAGCAAATGCTTACTAAATGTTAACTATTACTACTTTCCCCTAAAGTATCTCACTTCCTTGAGACCGTTAAGGTAGCTAAGTGGTCCCATTTGACCAAGTGCAGTAATTGAGACCGAGAAATTAGACATGTTAAAGAAAAAACCATGAACCCTGAACGGCATCACTAGAGCCGCAGATAACCAAATCTAGATCTAATACCTGACCTAAGTGCTGTCCCAGCCTTCCCCAGAAAGTCTTTATCGGCTTATCTGAAGTTTTCTGGTTAGCACCAACAGGGTTATTCTCTCCTGGGCCGTCTCCACTCCGGTCTCCACCCCAAACTCCCCCTGAGGGTGCAATCTGCATGATAAAACCCCTGCCACTTCCTTCCTCCCTGAAAGAACGCTTCTTGGCCTAAAAATAATGCTTTCTTTTCTTCTGCTAATAGTTCCCTTACCCCACCTTTCTTCCTGTAAGAAGCTTCTGAAATGGCAACCCACTCCAGTACTCTTGTCTGGAAAATCCCATTGGTGGAGGAGCCTGATGGGCTACAGTCGGGGTTGCAGAGTAGGACACGACTGAGCGACTTCCCTTTCCTTCTTTTCTGTACCGTCTTCCAGAGTGCCCTTCTGTTTACTAGATGGGACGTTACCCATCTAGTTTAATAATGCCAATTAGATCTTCAAATTTAGTGGGTTGCATTTCGGTTTTTAACAGGCAGATTGGATTCCTTCATATATCCAAAACATTGCCAAAATGTCATCCAAAATATTTTACTATTAACAATGACTGTAGGAGTATTTCTGCACATCCTTGTAATCATTTGTTATTAATCTGTCCCCTGAAACTCTGCCAATTGGGGATAGGTGAAAAAATGTCATGGTTACATTTATTTCTTAATGAGGATGATCATCAGTTTTTCACATGTACAAATGTGTATTCTCCTCTTCTGTGCGGTGACCCGTGCATATCCTTCACCTATTTTTTGGATGGAGTATTCATTTTGTAGGATTTTTAGGCAAGGAGAAGGAAATGGCAACCCACTCCAGTACTCTTGCCTGGAAAATCCCATGGATGGAGGAGTGTGGTAGGCTACAGTCCATGGGGTCAAAAAGAGTCAGACACAACTGAGCAACTTCACTTTAGGCAAGGAATAATCTGATCAGATTGATGTTTAAGAAAGGAAATTAGGACAGTGTGAGTAGTGATTGATTAGAGGGGTGGAGAGTAGTCAGGAGATTACTGTAGTAATTTTGTACAAAGGAGGAGGACTTAAAAACTCAGAGTCACAGTGGAGGAAAGAGAAGGCAATGCATTCAAGAGCAAGGTACCAGACAGAACAGGCAGTGAAGGTTTTGCCAAGTGGTCTGATCCATCAGTTATCTACAGTGCTGTAATTACGTAACTTACGAATTTTCAGTGGGGATCCAAATGGAATCATCACAGTGACTTATAATCCCTGCTGTTCTTAAAAGAATGCAGATATTGAGAACACATCAACAATCATTGTTCTGTTCAGCCCTTTCACCCTATATTTACATTTCTAGGATCTGTCTTAAGAAATTAATCAGAATTGGTAACAAAAATACATGGGCAAAGATATTCAGTGAAGTCATACAGCTGTGATTTGAAAATATTAAAAACAAAACCTGAATGATCGGTAGAAAAATAGATTTCCTGATGAAATATTATATACATATTTTAAAATTATGATTTAAAATATCTTTAATAAGAAAGAAAATGCTTATTATTAAAAAAAAAAAGCCCCCAAAGTACAAAATTTATGTACAGTGGGATCTCAACTATGGTTTTAAAAAATATGTACACAAAGCCCTGGGTAGTGTTAAGAGTGGTTTTTCCCAGGGTGGTGGGCTGGTGAATAATTATACAATTATATTCTTAGCACTTTTCTTTTCCTGCAGTAGGTACTGACATACAACAGCATTTACTAATTTCTTTCAAACCTCCTCACCCCCCTTCACCTTTTTTTGTTTGTTTTATTGAGGGGAGGGAGAGTGTTGTTTTTGGTGTGTGGTAATGCTAAGTTTGTCATTGAGTCTTTTTTTTTAATTAAATCTGTTTTTAATTGGAGAATCATTGCTTTACAATATTGTGTTGGTTTCTGCCATATCTCAACATGAATCAGCCACAGGTATACATATGTCCCCCAGCTCCTGAACCTCCCTCTCACCTCCTACCCTGTCATCAAGTCTTGAAGTGTGTTTATATTTCTACTTCTTGTCCTTCTGGAAATTCAGTGACAAAGGAGAGTGTATTTTCTGTGTAGCTACCGTTGTATTGAGAGGGATTGTGGTGGCCTGAATTGAGGTTCCTGTATTGGGATGGGCAGAGTCTATATTTCTGGGCAAGATATACCAAATGGAAGTGTTGACCTACTTTTTCAATTTACTAATGTTTTATGAAATATTTTTAAATGTGTGGGTTGTTTGAAATGCAAGTAACTATGACCCTGATGGAGAAAAGATGGGATTACTAGTGAAAACTGACTCTGGGAACTTTTTAGAATATCAAGGTGGAGTCAGGAGAGCCCAGAGGTCCTCTGAGTCAGCTTCACAGAGAACTGAAATTTCTCCTTGTGAGTATCCTTCTGGAATTTGATACCTACATTAGATCTCATATTTCCATAAAAATCTTTGCTAGTATCATTGTTATTTAATTTTGTGTTCTTCAAAATTTGTTCCAAATGTTACATGCTTGGCAGTTGGAGCAGTTGTCCTTGCAATTAAAAGGAACATTTATCAGTGAGTTAGTAGTTAATAACAGTTCTTTGACCTTTTCTACTGAAGTATTTGGATTTTATTCATATGATGGATTCCCCACTTTCCAGGTGAGTCAGCTGCCAGTTTATTCCAAATGCATATATAATCTGCTTGTTAATAACTGGAATTTGATCCTGAAGATTAATGAGCATGTGTTTGAAAAATTTTGTGTTTCAGTAATTTTAGCTCCACTCTACAGATTCAATTCCAAAGGGGCAGGCAAGGGCGGCTCATTTTAATGCAGAAGAAATTCCATATGTCTTAAGTTGGCATACAAAGACAGTTACATCCAGTCACTGACTACTTAGTTACTTTTTTCTTTTCCTTTTAAGAGCTTTATTACTATAAATTATATCCCATAAAATACTTTCGCTTTAAGTATAGAATTCAGTAGTTTTTAGTGTACTGACAGAATTTGTACAGCCATGACCATATTTAATTTTAGGATATTTTCATCACCCCAAAAAGAAATCCCATACCCATTAACAGAAACCTGCCAGCCACTAATTTACCTTCTGTAGTACTTCTTTCCTTTTTATTTCTGAGTAACGCCAGTGTATCGGAGAAGGCAATGGCACCCCACTCCAGTACTCTTGCCTGGAAAATCCCATGGACGGAGGAGCCTGGAAGGCTGCAGTCCATGGGGTCACTGAGGGTCGGACACGACTGAGCGACTTCACTTTCACTTCTCCCTTTCATGCATTGGAGAAGGAAATGGCAACCCACTGCAGTTTTCTTGCCTGGAGAATCCCAGGGACGGGGGAGCCTGGTGGGCTGCCGTCTATGGGGTCGCACAGAGTCAGACACGACTGAAGCGACTTAGCAGCAGCAGGCTGGTGTTGCTGTAGGAGATAGATGGGCTCCAGGTTAGGTATTTACAACTGGCCTCCTGATTACATTTCATGGGGCATGAAGAAGTGGGCTCCAGGCTGGATACTTAAAACTGTTAGCATTTCTTGAGCTGAAAGATAGGTGGTCTCCAGTTAAGGCATTTACAGTCAGCTTCCTGTTTGCCCTCTGAAGTGGAAGTAACAACAGAAACAGGGTAAATAGCCAGTGTGTGTCTCTTGTAAACACCTTAAGGTAATAGTCATGGCAAGGACCCAGAGGGGTGAAACCCTGTTAAAGAATTAAGGGATCTCCACTCCCCGCTCTTTTTGGACAAGGGAGACACTATACTTTTGCAGAAAGACTCCTTGTGGGTCCAAAGTCAAGAGATACTGCCAGGCCATAATGAACCTTGCTCCTCTCAGAAGCCTGCACTTGGAGACACACATTGGCTGAGGGGTGCGTGTGTACCCAGGGGAGGGTCCTGGGTAGGTCAGGGGTGGAAAGAGGAACCAGATGATTGCCCAGAAGAAAGACAAAGACCCCACAGAACTGCCCTGTGTAAACGACTTAACTACTTCTTTACCATGCCCCTCCTCACCAGGGGGGACGCCCACACCCTTCCTCCCTGGGTGTGCGTCTCTGCCTTGCTTCTGTCTTAACTCTCATGGGCTGGGCTCGGGTAGGAAAAGAATTTCCAGACATGATACAGAGTGAGAGGGAAATAAAGTTTAGAGTGGGAGACGCTGTTAGAACAGCGGGCCAGCTCCAGGGAGAGCCAGTGTTGAGCAGGGTCCTCAGTCCACTTGTATAGCCAAGGTACAGGGAGTGGGACAGGGGTCTTGTGGGGCACTTGCTGATTGGATGAGGCTCGTATACTGGGTGGGGGTCAAGTAGGGCAGAGACCTCCTCCCTGTGGGGTTGGGGGAGATAGGTTATACTGCTTGGGAGGACCTGAAATCCACTAATAGTCACAGCATGGGGGAGGGAAAGAGATGAGGGTCTGGTTTTTCCGTTCCTGCATTCCAAGCCCCTCCTCGGTCTCATCTGCTCCTTCGTCCTTGGGTCAGCACGTTAAAACATCTCTCTGCGTGCTGTCCCACCTGTGCTGTTGCTAATGATAAACGTGTACCTGCATTTGTACCTTACAGTTTCGGCCTCCATAATAAATGCATTCTTCACTGGTGGCTACGATTCCTGAGCTAGCTTCACGGCCCCGCTCGCCACTGCCTTGCCGAGATCAGTATGACTGACATGTTTCTAATTTGGTGGTTCGCTTTGCCAAAATAGAGAATGTAGGGAAAGGAATAGCTCTGGTAACGAAGGTGAAGGGCACACCAATAGGGCACGTTAGGCTTGAGGAGCCTGTGAGAAATTCAAATGATCCTATAGGCGTGAAGTTCAGAAAGGCTAAGCTAAAGGTCTGTATTTCACGAATTCTAATGTGTATACTTTCCCACATTTAAATATCTCTGAAATAGAGATATTTCTTACATTTGATTGTATCTCATCCCTGGTGGCTCAGATGGTAAAGCGACTGTCTACAATGCAGGAGACCTGGGTTTAATCCCTGGGTCGGGAAGATTCCCTAGAGAAGGAAATGGCAACCCACTCCAGTACTCTTACCTAGAAAATCTCATGGACAGAGGAGCCTGGTGCAGGCTACTGTCCAGGGGGTCGCAAAGAGTTGGACACGACTGAGCGACTTCACTTTCACTTTAATAATTATTTAGCAGTGGGTTTGTTTCTTAACACTAAGAATAACTAAGATAGGATAATCAGGTGTATTATACTTGTAGTATCTTTGATTTGATGAAAAACTGTTATTGATAGACTTTTGCTTTACAAAATCTTTTTTTTTCCCCAGACAAGTTGTATAGCATGCGAAATCCTAATTCCCTGACCAGGAATCACACCTTTGCGCTCCTGCAGTGTAAGTGCAAAGTCCCAACCACTAGACTGCCAGGAAATTCCCTACAAAGTCTTATTAATACTACCAACTGCAAAGGAAGGTACCCAGATTTGTGTGTTGAAGGAGAGAAAGGGAAATTTAATATTCTTCCTTCTCACCCTGAAGCAACTTGTACCAGTCATTCAGATTGTATGTAAGAAAGAACTTTTTTTTAGCTAGGCCCTCATTAAAGGGTTTGACAGATCCTCCTGAAATTAAGCCAGCAGGTATTTACCTCTTTTCCAGGCAAAAATTGGCAATTCTCTGAGTGGTGCACCTCCTGATCATTCTGCAGCTGGCTCAAATCCCAGGGAGTATGGTGAGGGTCAGGAGAGTATTGTAACATTTCAAGGATATAACCAGTGGTTCTCAACTTTATCCACACACTGGAATTTCTTGTGCACTTCAAAATAATATAGGTGCCTGAGTCCCACTCCAGAGATCTTGCATTCATTACAGACTCTACCTAGAGCATTCCTAGGCACGTTATATTAAAAAAACTCCTAGATGATTTTAATGTTCAGACAAAGTTGAGAACCACTACTGTAGTACAAGGCTGGGGGTGCCACCCAAATTATTGGCTGAGACAAAGAGTGAAGACTCTCAGAAAGTCTCAGGAAGTACTCCTGATCACAGTCTCTGCTTACTGTCAGAGATTACAGACTTCAAAGGGAGAGCTAAGAAAGAAGACATTTTATGGACAGTAACATAGCACAGCTCCCAGTTCCTATAAGAAAGGAAGGATTGGAAGAGGAGAATGATCTGTGACAATCACTTGAATATATACCTCTGACAATGGAAAAATACACATACACATACTGTGTGTAATGGCAAGGTATTGGAAACCACCTAAGTCTTCATGGGCTTCTCTGATAACTCAGATGGCAAAGAATCCGCCTGCAATACAGGAGACCTGGGTTTGATCCCTGGGTCGAGAAGATCCCCCAGAGAAGGAAATGGCAACCCACTCTGGTATATTCTTGCCTGGAGAATCCCATGGGCAGAGGAGCCTGGTGGGCTACACAGTCCATGAGCTGCAGTGACCTGGACACGACTGAGCCACTAAGCACCTAAGTGCTCATACATTTGTGGCATACTGCGCGGTGGCATACTCAGTAGCTACTGCCAAAAATGAGGAGGGGGACTTCCTGGCTGTCCAGTGGCTAAGACTCTGCACTTCCGGGGGACACAGTTTCAGTCCTTGGTTGGGGAACTAAGATTCTACATACTTGACGGTGTGGATAAAATTTTAAAAAATGAGGCTTCCCTGGTGACTCAGTGGTGAAGAATCCACCTGCCAATACAAGAGACACGGGTTCAATCCCTGATCCGGGAAGATCCCGCGTGCTGTGGAGCAGCTGACCCTGTGCACCGCAGCTACTGAGCCCACATGCACTGCTGAGGCCCCAGCGCCCTGAAGAGGGCACTCAGCAACAAGAGGAGGCACCACGGGCGAAGGCCCCAGTTGCCGCAACCGGGGAAAAGCCCACACAGCCGTGAAGACCCAGCAGAGACAAAAACAAGTAAATAACACGCTTTAATTTAAAAAGTGAGAACTCTGTGAATTGATATAAAATAGTTGCCCAAATGGGCTACCCTGGTAGCTCAGCTGGTAAAGAATCTGCCTGCTATGCAGGAAACCTGGGTTCTACCCCTGGGTTGGGAAGATCCCTTGGAGGAGGGCGTGGCAACCAACTCCAGTGTTCTTGCCTGGAGAACCCCCATGGACAGAGGAGCCTGGCGGCCTACAGTCCATGGGATCTCAAAGAGTCAGACACGACTGCGACTCACACACACACAGACACAACACAGTTGCCAAAACATACTGCTAAAAGAAAAACGCAAAGCACAAGAGCTTTACCTTCAGAATGCTGCCCTAAGAAAGAAAGGGATTTGAGAGAACATACTGCATTTGCCCATTTGTGTAAAAGAAATACAGAAAAGATAAACCAGAATCTAAGGAGACTGGTTACCTATGGAAGAAGTTGGGGGGAGGTAAATGTGGATGCAGTAACGGATGTGAGGAAGTAGTGGTAGTGTATTTTTTGTATGAGTCCAACCCTTAGAACCACAGTGGTATATCACATACCCCCAAAATAAACAAACTAAAACCAACTAGGAGGTGGAGAGAACACAAGTGGAATAAAAGTACTATCAATGGCCCTATCATAAAGCAGTAACATAGCCACACTAAAAAGGATGGGAAGAAAAGAACATGAATTCTGGGAAACAGCATCTTGATTGGATACCATAAGCCTGGAGACAAAAAGAACTATAGAACTTCCCTGGTGATCCAGTGGTTAAGAATCCACCTGCCAATGCAGGGGACATGGGTTCGATCCCGGGTCCTGGCCTGGGAAGCTTCCACGTGCCCAGGGGCAATTCAGCCCAGGTACCAAAACTACTGAGCGCCGGCTCCTCGACGAGAGAAGCCACCTGAATAAGAGGCCCGAGCACCACAGCTGGAGCGTGGCCCCTGCTTGCCACACCCAGGGAAAGCCCACGGAGCAACAGAGACCCCATGCAGCCAATAAATAAAAACAGTTTTAAAAAGAACTAAAGAAACTATCACCATTAGGTAGACACTGGTACTTGGTGCAGACAAGTTCCTTTAATGAGTGATACGGGCAGAAGTTTGAGAGGAAACAGTATTTGCATACTCTGAAAATGTCTACCATAAGATTCTTATTAACAATGAAGGAGTAATTTTACAGTGAGAAGCTCAGTAGAAATCACCTTAAGTGGTAAATATCAACATCACCAGTAATAAGCTGCATAACATCAGGAACCTGTGATATAATTCACTGAGGGTGCACATCGTACCTGTAATATTCAGGCTACTTATGCTAAAACATCAAACTCAAATTGAGGAGCCTTTCACAAAAGAACTAACTAGTACTCTTCAAAAAAGTCAATCATGAGAAATCAGGAGAGACTAGGGAGCTTTTACAGACTGCCCAAGACTGCCCAGGGAGAAAGAACCAAGTGCAATGTGGGGTCCTGACAGGATCCTAAAATAAGAAAAAGACATTAGGGATGACGTGTCATACTGAGTGAAGTGAGTCATGACATACTTTATATGTGGAACCTAAAAAGAAATGATACAAATGAACCTTCTTACAAAACAGAAACATATTCACAGATTTAGAAAACAAACCCATCGTTGCAGTGTGTGTGGGGGGGTAGGGATAGTTAAGGATTTGGGGAAGGTCACGTACAGGCTGCTATATTTAAAGTGGATAACCTACAAAAACCTATTGTATAGCACATGGAACTCTGCTCAAAGTTAGGTTCCAGCCTGGATGGGAAGCAGGGGTTTGGGGGAGAATGGATACATGTATATGTATGGCTGAGTCCTTCCACTGTTCATTCACTGTTAGGTCTTTAGTTAGTAGTATTGCAACAATGTTAATTGTGTGGGTTCTGATAATTGTACTGGGGTTATGGTACACATGGTAACATTAGGGGAAAATAGAGGAGGAATATAAGGAAACTGGTGGCATCCAATCCCATCACTTCATGGCAAATAGATGGGGAAACAATGGAAATAGTGTCAGACTTTATTTTGGGGGGCTCCAAAATCACTGTAGATGGTGATTGCAGCCGTGAAGTTAAAAGACGCTTACTCCTTGGAAGGAAAGTTATGACCAACCTGCAGCTTCTGCTGCTAAGTCGCTTCAGTCGTGTCCAACTCTGTGCGACCCCATAGACGGCA
The DNA here is from genome assembly GCA_006410935.1 of Redunca redunca. Classification (NCBI taxonomy): domain Eukaryota; kingdom Metazoa; phylum Chordata; class Mammalia; order Artiodactyla; family Bovidae; genus Redunca; species Redunca redunca. The sequence continues at coordinate 98,644 of SJYQ01096390.1, read as the reverse complement.
GCCCACCAGGCTCCGCCGTCCCTGGGATTCTCCAGGCAAGAACACTGGATTGAGTTGCCATTTCCTTCTCCAATGCATGAAAGTGAAGTCGCTCGGTCAGGTCTGACTCTCGCGACCCCGTGGACTGCAGCCTACCAGGCTCCTCTGCCCATGAGATTTTCCAGGCAAGAGTACTGGAGTGGGTTGCCATTACCTTAAGCAGAGACATTACTTTGCCAACAAAGGTCCGTCTAGTCAAGGCTATGGTTTTTCCTGTGGTCATGTATGGATGTGAGAGTTTGTGAAGAAAGCTGAGCGTCAAAGAGTTGATGCGTTTGAACTATGGTGTTGGAGAAGACTCTTGAAAGTCCCTTGGACTGCAAGGAGATCCAACTAGTCCATTCTAAAGGAGATCAGTCCTGGGATTTCTTTGGAAGGACTGATGCTAAAGCTGAAACTCCAGTGCTTTGGCCACCTCATGCAAAGACTTGACTCACTGGAAAAGACTGTGATGCTGGGAGGGATTGGAGGCAGGAGGAGAAGGGGACGACACAGGATGAGATGGCTGGGTGGCATCACTGACTCGATGGACGTGAGTCTGAGTGAACTCCGGGAGTTGGTGATGGACAGGGAGGCCTGGCATGCTGCAATTCATGGGGTTGCAAAGAGTCAGACATGACTGAGCGACTGAACTGAACTGAACTGAAACCTATCTTTGCAACTTTTCGATAAGTCTAAAATTAATTCAAATTAAAAAGAAAAAGGACAGGGGCTTCCCTGGTGGTTCAGTGACCATCGTTTGTGAATAGTGATAGTTTCATATCACAACATTGTTGACTGGCTATACATCTATACAAAGTGGGCTTCCCTGATGGCTCAGATCTGCCTGCAGTGCAGGAGATCCGGGTTCAGCACCTGGGTGGGGAAGATCCCCTGGAGAAGGGAATGGTGACCCACTCCAGTATTCTTGCCTGGAGAATCCCATGGACAGAGGAGCCTGGCAGGTTACAGTCCATGGGGTTGCACAGAGTCGGACACAACTCAGCAGGCATATTGTGCTTGTGTGTGCAATACAAAATGTTTTAGGTGTTAAAAGAATTCTTAAATTGAAAAGATCAGTTCAGTTCAGTCGCTCAGTCGTGTCCGACTCTTTGCGACCCCATGAACCGCAGCACGCCAGGCCTCCCTGTCCATCACCATCTCCCGGAGTTCACTCATACTCATGTCCATTGTGTCCGTGATGCCATCCAGCCATCTCATCCTGGGTCATCCCCTTCTCCTCCTGCCCCGAATCCCTCCTAGTCTTTTCCAATGTCTTTTCCAATGAATCAACTCTTCACATGAGGTGGCCAAAGCACTGGAGTTTCAGCTTTAGCATCAGTCCTTCGAAAGAAATCCCAGGACTGATCTCCTTCAGAATGGACTAGTTGGATCTCCTTGCAGTCCAAGGGACTCTCAAGAGTCTTCCCCAACACCACAGTTCAAACGCATCAATTCTTTGGCGCTCAGCCTTCTTCACAGTCCAACTCTCACATCCATACATGACCACAGGAAAAACCATAGCCTTGACTAGATGGACCTTAGTCGGCAAGGTAATGTCTCTGCTTTTGAATATACTATCTAGGTTGGTCATAACTTTTCTTCCAAGGAGTAAGCATCTTTTAATTTCATGGCTGCAGTCACCATCTGCAGTGATTTTGGAGCCCAAAAAGATATTAGTAGAAAAACTGGTGAAATTCACAAAAGGTCTTTAGTTAGTAGTATTGCAACAATGTTAATTTGGGGGGTTCTGATAATTGTACTGGAGTTATGGTACAGATTGTAACATTAGGGGAAAATGGAAGAGGGATATATGGAAACCGGTAAGCCTATCTTTGCAACTTTTCTGTAAGTCTAAAATTAATCCAAGTTAAGAAGAAAAAGGACAGGGCTCCCCTGGTGGTTCAGTGATCAAGAATCAGCCTTCCAGGGCAGGGGACATAGGTTCCATTCCTAGTCCAGGAACTAAGATCCCACATGCCGTGGGGCAACTAAACCCAAGCACCACAACCAAAGAGAAGCCCATGCGCCTCAAAGAAGGTCTCGTGCGGAAACTAAAAATTGATGCAACCAAAAATAAATACTCCATGCTTCTACCGCGGGGGACATGGGTTCGATCCCTGGTGGGGAAACTAAGGTCCTGCATGGGGCTCGGTGCCACCAAAAAAGAAAAAGACGTTATCTTCAGCTCTTCTCATGAGAGTGGTTCATGCAAATCGGTTGTGCCTAACAATAAAATGAAGGCACAAAAACTTTTAAAGTGATAATTAATGTAAATAATTCAAGTGATTCCACATAACTTACTGGATCTGATAAAAAAGTCCATTAATGGTGGAAAACATGTCAATCTAAAGTTATAAATTCAAAAAAAACCCAGGAAACACTGATTCCAATTCCAACACACAGAGTCTAGAAACTCCTTTTGGAGGCTCTTCATCCAGGTCCACAGAGTGAAGCAGCTTCAGGGCATGAGACCTGTGTAGTCATATAAGACCCCACACTTAGAAGGGCCACACATTTGGCTTAATGTTCTGCTGTTGCCGTCTTGAAAGTGTTAATTTTCGAACAAGGAAGCCCTGCATTTTCATTTTGCACAGTCAGTTCAGTCGCTCAGTTGTGTCCAACTCCTTGTGACTCCATGAATCTCAGCACGCCAGACCTCCCTGTCCAACACCAACTCCCAGAGTTCACCCAAACCCAAGTCCATCGAGTCAGTGATGCCATCCAGCCATCTCATCCTCGGTCGTCCCCTTCTCCTCCTGCCCCCAATCCCTCCCAGCATCAGAGTCTTTTCCAATGAGTCAACTCTTCGCATGAGGTGGCCAAAGTACTGGAGTTTCAGCTTTAGCATCATTCCTTCCAAAGAACACCCAGGACTGATCTCCTTTAGAATGGACTAGTTGGATCTCCTTGCAGTCCAAGGGACTCTCAAGAGTCTTCTCCAACACCACAGTTCAAACGCATCAATTCTTCTGTGCTCAGCCTTCTTCACAGTCCAACTCTCACATCCGTACATGACCACAGGAAAAACGATAGCCTTGACTAGACGGACCTTTGTTGGCNCACTCTCCTCTTTCACTTTCATCAAGAGGCTTTTTAGTTCCTCTTCACTTTCTGCCATAAGGGTGGTGTCATCTGCATATCTGAGGTTATTGATATTTCTCCTGACAATCTTGATTCCAGCTTGTGCTTCTTCCAGCCCAGTGTTTCTCATGATGTACTCTGCATAGAAGTTAAATAAGCAGGGTGACAGTATACAGCCTTGACTTACTCCTTTTCCTATTTGGAAGCAGTCTATTGTTCCATGTCCAGTTCTAACTGTTGCTTCCTGACCTGCATATAGGTTTCTCAAGAGGCAGGTCAGGTGGTCTGGTGTTCCCATCTCTTTCAGAATTTTTCACAGGGCCCCACAAATTACATAGCTTCTCAGTCTGTCTCCGCTTGTTAACCACAAGTGTGCAGAAAGAGGACCTTGAGCACATGGTGCATAGTATCCCCAGCCACAGTTGATTGCTCTGTGGGTAAGACCCTAATTCAAACTGTACTCGAGGAGACTTCTTACCCAAGAATTTGAAGTAGGAACTAATTGGCCCCCGGGCTTCCCTAGTGGCTCAGTGGGTTAGTCTGCCTGCCACATGGGAGACGTGGGTTCGATCCCCAGGTCGGGAAGTTCCCCTGGAGAAGGAAATGGCAACCCACTCCAGGACTGTTGCCTGGAAAATTCCATGGACGGAGGAGTCTGGTAAGTTACAGTCTATGGGATTGCAGAGTCGCACACAACTGAGCAACTTCACTTCTCACTTCTAATTGGCCTCCATAGTCTGACCCATCTAGTGAAGAGAATAGTCGTGTTAGAGGGCCATTTGTTCCTAAACCATGATAGTTGGCCGCAGACTGAATAATAAAGAGCTTCAGAAACAAGTCAAAGATGATATCTTCTGCCTCCAATTTGTTTCCAAGAAGATACTGTGTTAATTTCCTCTCATTCTGTTAGATATTCTTGGACCTTTGTAAAAGATAACCTTTTGGTGGTTTTTTTTTTGGGGGGG